>JXCR01132757.1:4399-21215 GCA_002079205.1 Phalaenopsis hybrid cultivar
GTATTTTGGTAATTTGGGGGTGTTTTAGGGGTAAAAGGCCAAGATTGGTATTTTGGTAGAGTTGAGGTACCAATCATCACCAATAAGCCATGGACCAATGGAAACCCCATTTTGGGTCCTCTACATAGTGGTCTTAGCTAAACCATAACCATAGGGCTAGTAGGTTTAGGGGACCATCTACATGAGTATCCCAAAAGATCAAAGGATCTAGGCTAGAAATTTGAGTTCAGATTTGTGAGTGATTGTGAGTGTAGATGAGTGTAGTGAATGCCTTAGCTCCAGACCAACACCCAGGGTCAACCATAGGGTCCAGCAATCCTAAGGTTGACTCATCCTGAGTTTCCCCCACAGTGACCCCACTTACTAAGTATTTAGAGGTTGAAAGCAATATGTGTAACTTCAAGGTGAGTAGAGAAGGGTTTGGAATTTCTTGTGAGGGTTCCATGTCTAGTTTTCTAGGAATAGTCAACAGGAAAAGTCCTATGGCTAGACCCTAGGCTACTAAAGAGGAAAAACTAAACCTCAACAAAAAATGAGGTCAACACGCTCTCAGAAATTTTCATACCAACTCATTAATAAATTATAAGGAAATGATATAGCCAAGCATTGTTTGTGGGAAACATTTAAAAAACTATCTATAGATCTTGATGTTATTCTTTGCCAGGAGAACACCCAAAGTAATGAAAAAAACAAAGAAGAAAAATGACCGAATATAGAATGCAATGTGAACGACCTAACAATAATGAGGTCGAAAGGAATATCCAAATCTAGGTTGAAAGGGTATTGGGAGAAAAATAAGAGAGCCAAAAGTAAATATTTTTTCATTGAAAAATTGCTTCAATCTATGTATTATTTCCTATCCCTAAACTTAAGCATTGCATACAGGAAAAGAACAAGAAGCATCAGCAAGCCATGAAGCTGGTATTTCATGTGAGACAAATTTGACAGATTGTCTGATCTAGGTATGTTACTGAAATTTATTATCATTAGACTACTTTTTATTTAAAATATTTCCCCAAATTTTCACTTGTTAATACTCCACAATGGCAGGAATATTATGCATCACCACTAACAGAAACATATATCAGACTGTTGATGGACTCAATAAGTGAGTGATGAATTGATTGTAATTCATTCAAAGTGTTAATTTGGTTTGTTGACAGCTGTAACTTTTTTACTTGTTGTTAATATGTTCAAATGTTAATTAATCTTTTTCTTTGATTCACTAACTAGATAAAATGATAAAATGTCAATTTTCTTATGAATAAAGGTCATGCCTTGATTGAAAATTTGGTTTCATTCATGTTATTTAGATGCATTCTTGATTTGATGATCTATTTTAATATAACCCCATTAAAAATTTTAACCTCATAATCAATTTAATATTTGTGTTTGTGGTGGCAGTAATATTTGTGTTTATTGTGCTAGTAATACTAGTGTTTTAACCTCATTATCAATTTAATTAACCCCATTAAAAGTTTAAAAGCACCAAATTTGTTAACTTCTCAATTAGAAACCACTGGCATACATAAACACCAACAATTTATCAATTACAATTAAAATAGATGTAAATAAATCTACAATAACACCTCAATATCACACTAAATAACCAAAATAACACTAGTGGAGGTTTTACTATTGTTTATGTTAATTTTTCTCTTTTTTATTTTAAAAGGAGTTGTCAGCTTGTCGATCGTCGTCTACTTAACTTATTCAATTAAATCTCCCTCCCGAATCATATAAATGATTCGACAAGGAGAGGAACTGAATAAGAATGGACATATGACAAAGTGACAAACAAGAGAAAAAGTAAAACGTGGAGAGTCAACGTGCGATAAACCTCTCAATGATAGGTCAAGCATATCTGCCCAAACAAGATCAAGCAGAGACACCTTGGACCGATATCTGCAAAAGAAGTATCTATGTAGACTACCCATAACTAGAGAGTCTGGTGTATGTACTTGTTTTGGGGTCAAGATCACTTAAAGAGAAATTTGTTCCTACTAGTTAATTACATCTTAGGGGATACCCAAGAGTATTTTTGATAAAAGGAGTTTTGTTTTATATTATCATAGACCTGAGGAACATGCAATCAAAGGAAGGTTATTCTGTGTGGGAAAGTCTTTATGCTTCAAAGCTCTCGCTAAACCATCAGGCAGAAAGTGAGTCTCTCACATCCTTAGTGGGCAGCGACTAATCGACATACAGAGCTCACAAAATATCTTAAATCATCTTGACAGGGATATCCTAACATGTCAAAGCACGTCTGGATCATAAGGGCAGATGACAAATCATCGTATCCTAAACAGCTCATCAGTATCGAGATATCAAGGTGATATCAACGAAGTCAATGAGTGAGAGGGCTCAAAGGGGCTCAATAAGCTGAAGGTAGAGTAATCCTAAAAAGGTAGAGGTAATTGGGTCGGGGTACCACAGACCCGTCATACACAGCTACTAGGACCCAAAGTCTACCTGATCATGAAGGTAGTCAACCCAACACGTTATGAGATCCCCGATCAGCAATCCGTGAATTGCATCATCTATGGAGAACTCGATAGCCTTAAGGTCAAAGGAAGGAAACTCTATCCCATGACTAAAAGCTGGATCTCCAAGAGGTGGGACATACACCTGCCAGTCGCAAGGATGCCTCAACAAAGAAGAGAAAGAGATGTTCAGCTACAAAGCTGAAAACACTCCAAATAAATGAATTTACACCCCGTCTGGGTCGAGGAACCTTCTAACACTCTAGGCTCACTAGAAAACCACCTATATAAAAGGTATGTTGGGTCAATCATGTTGGAGGAGTACAGGACTCCTCATCAGGACATGCAAATATGAATGTAGTTATTTAAAGCGGTCATTAATTATTGTGGAGGCCCTATTAATATATGAAGGAAAGTAAAATTCTAATCTTTAAATTCTGAATGTTTTAATCCTAAATTTTAGTTATCTTGAATATTTTATTTAGGATCTTATAGAAAAATTAGAATTTTAAAACCTAAAAAGCTATATTGCATCATGATTCCAAACCACAGAAAGAAATAAGGGAAACACATGTAAATGTGGAGGCATGCAGTCATGTCACAGAAAGTAAAACAAGCTAAAAAATAAAATAAAAAAAGGCTGGTATCGTTAGGTTAGCAACATATCCCAGAAAAGAAAAAGAGCTGTCGGACTTCGCATATACATGCTCATTCCTAATTCTATATATCAATGTGAAAATGCATAATTAAGATACGGGGCACAAGCATATGCTCTTGTCCCCTCAACGTGGTTCCCATGCCAAACGCTTCGGAACTTGAGCCCATATCTTATTTCTACTAAAGGACTCTCTTGTACTCTAAAATTACATAGAAAAAAGAAAAGACTCAGTCCTGCATGAAAACAAGGGTTAGCGAGAAAGTCCACATGCATTTAAATTGTAATGAGCCATGTCTCATAAATGGGGGAGCTAAATAGAACCTGCAAGCAAATTTTTAGAAATTATTACTTGCTCCCCTCTTAGAGATACATGTGTGTATGCATATAAAGAAGCATGGCTCCTTGCAAAAAAATGCCCTAACACACTATCATACATATGCAACATGCAGTCACACCACAAACACAATGTAAAAGAAAGATGTCTGGCTAAAGCAACCAATCTAGCAAAGAGCAACAACAGACATAAAAAAATTACCTAGTGATGCACGGTTTTTATGGTGCGTTGTAAATATCTTTCAATATTGTAATACACACACGACATCACAATTAGTAAATATGCAGCTCAATTCCAATAAAAATAAATTCAGTATAAATAGTTTATCTTCTAAAATCTTTAAGCTGCCAAAACGTAATAAAAATGCAAGTATACGTATCGCTCAAATAATAAAAGGCTTTAATGGAGTCCTAAGTATCGATCCCACGGCGAGTTGGAAAATCATATGATTATAATGTAAAATACAGTATTTAAACTACAAAACTTTTGTACGCAAAACAAATTTAAAGCAAATTTACTCTATGCTAATGTTGACCTCAATTTTGAGGTCTTTATTTCTTTCCCTCTTCCTTGAGCCTAAAATATAGCCTTAGGGTTTCCTATTGACCCTCCTAAAAGACTAGACCGGGACGTACAATATTTAGAAATCCGAGTTATTTCTTTGCTCCTCAAAGTTTCATGTGGACGGTTTCTAATTCTTAACGTCCAGTTGAGTCGATTAAAGCCGTCATATTAAAGCTCTTATTGAGTTCCCATAGGAGGTGGACCCCACAGTGTTTGACGTCTGGCTTTTTGTCAAGAGGAATATGTTTGACTATGGTTGTCATTTAGGCAAGGACCGGTCATCAATTCGCTCGTTAAACTGTTCTGATTGGACCAAGATAACTTCTTTTGCCTCAACGTGCGTGAATTAAAATTAAATTGGCACGATGTTCAACGAACTTGTCTGGGTGACCTCGGATGACGAAACGGATTGCACCAGTGCGCCCGGGACATCGATTTTTGCTGGGAAGGACATATATCTTGATGGAGTTTTTAGTCAAGGTAAGTCGTGCATGAATTGATAAAATTTTGAATAAAATAATTTTTTTAAAATTTAATTAAGTGAGGGGAGAGATAATCTCACATTTTTTTCATCTCTTTTCCCCACCGTTCTTGCCATAATTGAACCTTTTCCTCCTCCTCTCTTCTCTTGGCCGGATCTCAAAGCTTCTTCTGGTTCTTCGGTCATCACTATCCTCGTCGGCCTTAACCAACTTTCATCGTCGGTTGCTTTGCCGGTAACCCTTTTCTCACAAATATTTCCTGCCTAAATGTGTAAGCCTCATTGATAGGCACTTCTCCTTCCCTTGGCTATAAATAACCCCACTAGGGAAGGATTAAGAGAGTGATTTAGACAATTTAAGGCATTTTTGTTGGCTTAAGGTTTTCTTTGTGAGCTATTCAAAGAGAGTTTCGGGGTTGGATTTCCTTTTCGTGCACTGAGGAAGGAGTTCTATTAGCTAGAAATTCCTTTCTGGATTAGCTTCTTTCATTCGTGGCATCTGGAGATTATTTTGGTTATTGTTTCTAAACCTTCTTACACTTTCTGGAAAGATTTGGAAGTAAGTTCTCTTCTTCTTCTTTGCCCTTTTCAAGGGATTTCCCTCATTTGATGTTCTGCTTCTTACTAGTCTTAAGAATATTTCTTCTCTTGGTATAAGATGCTGGAAATAACTAAGTCGTCATTATAATCGGGTTCACAAGAAGTTCATCTTAGTTACATGTATTGTGCTTTATTTGGTTTTAGTTTTTTTATTTAAAGCATTACAGATTTCTAAGTAGTAATGAAAAGAGGCAAGAATCTAGTATTTCAAGTCTTTCTTCGATTATAAATTAGTGCCTTTAATACTGATGCAATTTTAACTAGATAAATCATGAAAAATCTCACAACATTTGGAAATTTGATGCCTTCTTTGCTCGAAAAGTTGGTTAATCTGTTGGTTAATATTTATAAAATTGCTCTATGCCATGTGATATTAGTCTCGATGCATTACCGAAGGTTTTAATAAAGGGGTGAATCTCTTGCTGCCTCACACGAGAACACCTAATTGGGCACTTTTGTTGTTAGTTTGGTGGTTGTCTTTTGTGCTCAACCCGAAACATGCTATTGAGCGTTCTTTTATGTTAATTTGGTTATATCTTCAGCTGCCTCACTCGAGAACATCTATTCAGATCATTTTTTTAGCTTGCATCTCTCCTTGCTCTCTAGGTTTTTATGGGAAACTTCTGGACTGTTGATACACCAAAAATATATCCATTTTTAGACCCATATTTTATACATATTTTTGATGATATTGCACTTTAATGGAAGGTATTTTGATGTTTTCTTACAGATTGTTGATTTTTAGGGCTTAAAGGAAAAAGAAAGCAAAAAAGAATGAAATTTGGAGTCAAAATGATGTTTTTGAAGAAATGCTCAGCGCCGACGGTGCATAACAAATTAACGCGGAGATTTTTTACTCAGTACCGACGACGCCAAACCAGCACCGACAATGCCAAAGGTGGTGCAGACCCTGTTTCTAAAAGGTTCGATGTATTTGGACGACTTTTTGAAGAGTTTTTGGAGGCACCTTTTGGAGAACCGACCTTGAGCTTTATTTAGGGCTAAATTTCTTCAGAAAATGGGCTCCTCTACGTTTTTCACTCTACTTTCATTTTTTGCACCATCATTCCATTCCACTTCCATATTGGAGTCAATTAATGATTTTGTTTTCATAGTTTAGAGTTTTTGTGGTGAGATTTAGTGTGAAACTTTCTGTAAGAGTTTTGGAGAAGGAGAAAAGTGTGAGATATCTTCTTCTTGCATTTCTAAGGAAAGGCTACAAAGGATTTGCTTTGAGATAAGTATTGTCTGTTTATTAGTGTCGTATAAACTTTATTTTATATATGAAATTTATGTTTTGTTATTTCTTTCTCATGAAGTCTGAGTAGTTCCCTCTAATCTTTCTCCCTACTCTAAGATATGGTGAAATGAAGAGATAATATGAATGTGTCAATATTAAATTGTAAAATAAATTATCATGATTTTTTAACTCTGAACTTAATTTACTTTTTGATCTGGCCAATTGAATTATTAAAATGTGTTGTGAAACATATGATCTGGGAAATAGAGTATGAGTTCTACAACAGAATAAGGATCACATTTGATTCCATAAAAAAGAACATCGTTTATGGAATTAAGTGCAAATAAATAGGGAAATATTCTTTGTTGGGTATAGAAATGAAGAACCTTTAGGGTGACAGACAAAAATCTTCAATTCAGTCATAGTGTTTAAAAACTGAAGCGAGACCTAGCCTTCAGGTGAAGGGAAGTGGGAGCTCTAGAGTGGGAGCCGGTATCCTCCTAGCCTAGCCACAGATTTAGCGACAAAACACTGAGATTAGCCAATGATTTTCTATGTACTGTATCAGGGTAGAGAATTAAAATTGTTCCTATTTGACACAATACATATTATCAAGTTTTATCTCATCTCATTTTACCATAGCCTCATTGTAGTGAGAATGATGATTTTTCACATAAGAATCTTCGTTACATAAACATAATTAATAGATTAGTATTTACTATTTTATGTTTTGCATATTTGATTTGATAATAGTTTAGAATTTAATTTTGATTACATCTCAACAATTGAAATTAGTGATAGTAATTTCAATTGACTTTCTGTGAATTTCCTAGCAAATTTGTCATTTTCAATTTAAACCTTCCCCGTATGATCGATACTTGGGGCTTCAATGGAAAGTTCATTATTACTTGATAATGATACGTATATTTATGTAGAATACAAATATTAATTGATTATATTTAATTAACTTTTACACAATCTATCTCAACAATAAAGTCAGATCAAGTTTTTGGCGCTGTTGCGTGGGGAATGTAACGGTTGAATTAAATAGTTTTGATAAATTAAGAAATTTAGAGATAAAATGTATACCATAAAAAGTTATTATTATTAAAAAAATATTTAAAAATTTTAAAAATAAAAAATCCAAAAAGAAATATTTTTTAGAGTGTTTTACTTTGCTTGCTTTATTTGTTTATGCAAAATATTGGATCTGAAGGTTTAGTACCTTACAATTAAGAATTAAAATGTACTATTAGAAAAATTAAAAAACAACAAATAGAAATTTAAAGTTCACAAGAAATGGCGAATAACTTAGATGATCCAATAAATGAAAATCGACAAAGACCTTTAAAAGATTATGCAAATCCGATAGCAGATGAACTTCACTTGANAAATAACTTAGATAATCCAATAAATGAAAATCGACAAAGACCTCTAAAAGATTATGCAAATCCGACAACAGATGAATTTCACTTGACTATTTAAAATCCTGATGTTGATGTTAATTCATTTGAGCTTAAACCCACTATTATCTAAATGATATAAAATAATCAATTTGGAGGATCACCTACTGAAAATCCTAACTTACATCTTGCTAGTTTTCTTGAAATTTGTGCTACATTTAAATATGACGGAGTGTCTAATGATGTTGTTAGGCTTAGACTTTTTCATTTTTCATTGAGGGATAAGGCCAAGTCTTGGTTAAATTTGTTAGCACCTGGATCTATTAGAACTTGGGGAGAACTATCACAAAAATTATTGGCCAATATATCGATTCCCCTTAAAAACCGCTAAGCTTAGAAATGATATTACATCTTTTTGTCAGTTTGAAGGGGAATCGATATATGAAGCATAGGAAAGATTTAAAGATCTTCTTAGGAAATTTCCACATCATGCTTTACCAGATTGGTTAATAATTCAAACATTTTACAATGGATTAGTAGAATCACTGAGATCTATTATAGATGTTGTGCGGGTAATTCATTAATGTCAAAACCTTTTGATGAAGCATATTCTTTAATTGAAGAAATGACTACTAATAATTTTCAATNATCTAATGATGTTGTCAGGCTTAGACTTTTTCCTTTTTCATTAAGGGATAAAGCCAATGCTTGGTTAAATTTGTTAGCACCTGGATCTATTAGAACTTGGGGAGAACTATCAAAAAAAATCTTTGTTAAATATTTTCCACCTTCCAAAACTGCTAAGTTTAGAAAAGATATTACATTTTTTTTGTCAGTTTGAAGGTAAATCGATTTATGAAGCCTGGGAAAGATTTAAAGATCTTCTTAGGAAATATCCACATCATACTTTACCAGATTGGTTAATAGTTCAAACATTTTACAATGGATTAGTAGGATCACTGAGATCTATTATAGATGATGTTGCGGGTGGTTCATTAATGTCAAAACTTTTTGATGAAGCATATTCTTTTATTGAAGAAATGACTACTAGTAATTTTTAATTGCCCTCTGAAAGGGTAAATCCTAACAGATTAGCTAGTATTCATGATTCTGATGCAATATCTATTTTGGCTTCTCAAATTGCTGCTATTTCTAAAAAGATTGATCAAATGGGAATGAATTATTCTCAAGTACCCCAAGTATTAGAGAAGAATTCACTACGACAGATTATGATACTTAATCATCTTATGAAACTTTAAACACTATAAATAATTGAAATAACAATTTCTATTCTAACTATTTTAACCTTGGTTGGAAAAATCACCCTAATTTTAGTTGGAATAATTATAATAATGTGGTGAATCCATCCAGAAATTTGAACAATTAAGGAAATCTTAATTCTTGACCTTATTATCCTCCGGGATTTAACTACAACCCTAACCCACAACTTAAGGAAAAGAAGTTGACGATGGAAGAAGTAATGTTGAATATGGGAAATAAAATATAGAATAAAGGGGCCGCTATAAGAAATATTGAAAATTAATTAGGACATATTGCTACTGCACTTAGTAATAGACCTTATGGAATTCTTCCAAGTACTGTAGAAGTTAATCCAAAAGATCAAAATAAAGAACAAAACAAAGCTATTCAATTACGAAGTGGAAAAGAAGCTGAAATAAGGATCCAAGAAGAAATTGAAGTTGATGAAGACAAGGAAGAAATGGAAAATGATCAACAGGAAAATGAACAAACACAGAGCCCTATAGAAAAACCATTACCTCCATTTCCTCAAATACTGAAACAGAAGAATAAAGATAAACAATTTACAAAGATTTTTGAAAATCCTTAAGAAGTTAACGATAAATATTCCTTTTGTTGAAGCTTTGGAACAAATGCCAAGTTGTGTTAAATTTATGAAAGATGTATTAAACAAGAAAAGGAAGTTTACAGATCATGAGACTGTTGCACTTAGTGAAGAGTGTAGTGCTATTATTCAGAAAAATTTTCCTGAAAAATTAAAAGATCCTGGTAGTTTTACTATACCTTGTGCAATTGGAGAAAAGCTTTACGGAAAAGCTTTACATGATTTAGGAGCGAGCATCAATCTTATGTCTTTATCAATTTTTAAACGTTTATAAGCCAAATGACTATATGTTGCAATATTAAGTCACTTAAAATATTCAAAAGATAGGAACTTCATGGGAACACTATTAGTAAAAGATCTATTCCATGAATATAAGTTCAGAAATGTATTTAAGTTTTCCCTTTAGGTAGGTCCAGTGAAGTCAATTTTTGATTAGGCATATCCTCAAGCTTCTCCTCACTTCCATAATTTTTTTTCTTTCTTTTCTCTTTTTCATTTGGATTGCTTTCAAATATATATATTTTTTTCTTTTCAGGGATTATTTTCAATCCTTTCTTTTTCCTTTTCCAAGTGAGGATTACTATATCTAGATAGCCTTTAATGATTTTGAACATCACATTTCTTTCCCTAAATTTGAAAGCATTCCTTTACCTTATAAGTATTTCATAGCCTTTACATCATTGAGCCCCAATCTTTTCTAGATTCTTGATACTTCAAAATATAGTTTCCTTTACTTTAAATAGTTAACTATCTTATTCTTTTATACTAAATATCTTAAGTTACAAAATTAGTTTTCATTACAAAAATATTTCTTTAAATCTACTATAATATTTAAATAGCTACAAAAATACAGTTACCTGAATTAAATTCACCACATAAAATCATATAAATAATTTTTGAAAATAATTAAATAGAGGACATCTAATAGTTAATCTTTTTCTTCCTCCCCCAAACTTAAATTTTTCAATATGGAATGATACAGGTGGAAAGAAAAAATCTAAATATAAATCCCCAAACTTAAATTTTTAAATATGAAATAATTTAGGTGGAAAGAAAAACTATAAATATAAATAAACTTAAATTTTTCAATATAAAATAATACAGGTGGAAAGAAAAACTCTAAATATAAAGTACATCAGTATTTTAGGCATTTTCATCATTCTAAAATTTTTCCAGGCCTTCTCAAAATTTTAACTTCACCTGGTCTGTAATATTAGGAGCTTTCTACATATATAAATTATTAGAGAAATTTTTGTGTAATGAAATTTTGAAATAAGTATAAAACTAAAACATTAAACAGGCACAACGCTTCCCAACACAACCACAATACTAAAGAAAACAATTTAAAATGTGAAATAAAAATCACATTACATTACAATTCATAATACTACTCGACATCTATTAAACTACACATGCAAATTTAACTATAACACTAACTTTATAACAAAAATGAAAATTATCCAAGTACAACGTAATAATAAAAAAGAAAATTCAAATACACAAACATCCATTTCTATTACAAAAAGATTACAGAAATAAAAGTACAAATATAAGTACATCAATTACATTCAAATATCAAAGTCCCAAACTATGTCTTCATCGCCTTGATCAGAGGCACTCAGGAAAAGTAACATCAGGCTCACCTCTGTAGTGTCGAGCCTAAGCTTCATAATAGGCTACCTTAAAATTTGAATGCCTCTGAAGGTACTCACTATCATAATCGTATCGACGTTATAAACCTCCAATCCTTTCATTTATTAACTCTATGCTCTTCCGCTGCAAGGTCAACTCATTCATCAAATGAGTGAGGGTAGGGAAACTAGAAGGTGGAAGGTCATAACTTTTAAAGGGAACATCTCTACTAGTAGAAGGTTCTTGACTTCTACTCCCAGTTCTCCAGTTCTCATGGGATTCATAAGTTTTTAAATTGGCCTCACTAATGTGTTTCATAAGGTAAACCCATTCTTTATCTCCAATTTCCACTCCAGAAAGTTTGCAAATTGCATAAATAAGGCCAGGATGTCCTAGACCTCCACTTGTCTCACTCCTTGCCGTAGTCAATATATTCTTAAAAATCCACACTCATTGTCGTAGTCAATATATTCTTAAAAATGATTCTCCCCACATTTATATTTCTATTATTCTGACTTGCCATAGTCAATATATTCTTAAAAATGATTCTCCCCACATTTATATTTTTATTATTCTGAATACAGAAATTTAGAATAGCTATATCTCTAGTTACCTCACTATGGTGATAAGTCGGTAACAGAGTAGAGGAAATAAAATAGTGCCATACTTTAGAAGTTGCATTCAACATGGGAGCAGAAAAATTTACCCGTTCTCGTAGCTTTATCTTCCATGTTCCTTTCCCATCAGTGAGAAAGTTGATCACATCATTCAAGGGGCCTTGTTCTCGCTGTTTTATCTTCCATGTTCCTTTCCCATCAGTGAGAAAGTTGATCACATCATTAAGGGGGCCTTCGGTACTAAAGGATTCATATTGGCAGTTATAAGAGTCTGGGACTTCGTAAAATGTGTTGATGCGGGCGACAATAAATTCAACAGTAAATCCTCGCACTTGAACGATTCCATCTTCAGAATAAATTACATTGGAGTAGAACTCCTTCACAACATTTGCATCAGCTTTATTGGTGGTGTAACAAAAGTTTTCCCACCTCTATTCAGCAATAACTTGTTCGATTTCTCCTCCCGGACTTTCAAAAACTTGATCTTGTATGCACTTCTTTCCTTTAACTTGTCAATTTCTCCACCCAGACTCTCAAAAACTTGATCTTGTATGCATTTCTTTCCTTTAAATATTGAAGTAAACCTTGATTGAGCCTTTGCATTGATGAAGCAAGACTCATCAAACTCAAGTCGCCTCTTTTGTCACAGAGCCATTTCAATCTAGTCAAAATTAATTTGAGCCATCGCATTGATGAAGCGAGACTCGTCGAACTCAACTCGTCTCTTTTATCGTGGAGCCATTTCAATCTAATCAAATTATAAAAAAATTCCAAAAATTACTTTAAATATGCAAATCAAGTCTTTCAATAATAATTCTAAGAGTTCAACACTGAGATCCATGAATTTCTTCCCAAATTTTCTTCACACTCTCAAATTTTTTTGATCTCCTCAATGTGAAAGAAATCCATGGTAAAAATCAAATATTTTTAGTTTGGAGTGAGGCTCTTACTTAGAGATGATCAAATCTGGTGTCAAAAAGCCTTTAAATCGCTTCCCAATCCAAGATCTTTCAAGCCCTAGGTCAAAAATGGCGTTTTTAGGAGCAAGGGGATGATGAATAGTGGCGGTTAACTGGTCAAAACTGTGTTTAAAGGTGTTTTTTTGCGAGCTCATCGTTGGTGGTGTGCTCTATTGGAATTAAATCCTAAGTCTCGGGAAAAATCCACCGTCGACGACGTTGAGGGTGCCGTCTGCGGGCTCTATTGATTTTAGTTTAAATCCCAGATTTTCGTGATTTTGATAAATTTCAAGCCTTAACGACATCTTTTCAATCATTATAGACATAATTTTAAGTGACTAAATGATGTACTTAGCACATATAAACTTTCACAACACAAAACATCACATTTATATATAAATTCCAAGAGATACAATATACGATACATAACACACCTAAGTTTGGTATTTTCTCAACCACAATACATTAATTCAGCGTTGCAATCCAAGCCATGACACTCAAAATGCTGAAAACAAAACATCCTATGCTTAGTCTCAACTAAACAAAGATTTAAAAGCATAATTTTAAAGCAAAGCAAATACAAAGTTCAAATCAAAATACATATATAGACAAATAGGTAGTTATATAAATCTACTATTCTTCAGCTTCAATACTAGATTCTCCTCTGAGATCGCCCATTGATTGCACATGAACGAAGAGGTTGTAGAAGGGTCAGAACTCAGTGGAATCCTCTTCTATTAACTTCATCCTCCTCATCAGTCGTATCAAGCTATCTTCTAAGTAGACCATTGATTGAACATGAACGAAGATGTTATAGAAGGGTCGGTATGGAAATTCTTCAGTAGAGTCCTCATCAGTCGTATCAAACTATCTTCTAAATGTCCAGAGTGAGAGAAATGTTCTTTCATCCTCCAGTCTAGATAAAACGTCCAGAGTGCTCAAAATGTTCTTTCATCCTCTAGTCAAGATGATTGAAGAAATCAGAGATAGATCGAAGAAATCAGAGATATTATTAATCGCATTCATGACATTTTGTACCTCCTACAATTTCTTGATTCGTCACAGGATCACCAGAGACTTGTCAGGAATTAAGGGTTGAACTGGCAGTGAATTCTGAGATGATTAATCTACTATAATGGTCATGTCATTTTCATCTTCAAAAGCAGGGAATCTCTTAGTTGGATCCAAAGGCTTCCAAGGAAGAAGTACCTTTTCCTAATTTTTGTAGGAAACTTGGAAATGACTGCAAAGTGAGAAAATTGTGGACGAGTGTTCAAGCTCATATGTTGATCCATGAACAATCAGGCCCAAAAACGACTTCACAATTATTGATCCAATGTCGATCGGCAGTCCCCTTTGGATGCAATAATTCAAAATATTACTTTCTTTAGAAACTTTATCGATCTTCATTGTTGGTAATAGTTTCACAGAAATGAAAAAGTGCCAATGTTTTGAAACGGGGTTTAGGAGTGTCGTAGAAAAACTAACATACATGTTTTTTCTTGTTTCCCAATCATCAGTTTCATCCATTAAATATTGGTAAATTTCATTCATCTGGTTTCTTGTTGGGACGAAATTGGAATAGTGGCAGACAGGAATGTTCTCGATCATGTATAATTCATTGATTCGTGCAGGAGTGAAAGTGATCCATCTTCCTCGTACATAAACAATTCTCTGGTTGATTCCATGTAAATTTTCATAAAATTCTTTTACCACAGAAACCACCACGGTGGCAGTAGTGTAGCATTACACTTCTCATCTTCGCCGCACTATCGTTTCTTCAATTTCTGTCGTGGGATTATTTAATCCGCAATTTATGACTCCTTGTTCCTTGATCAATCTTTTCTTCATCAGTAACTTGTTGAAGATTCGTTGCGCTTCCGCATTAATAAATTTTTGCCAATTGAAAACTCGCATTCTGGGATTATCAGGAGAATTAGATGCCACAGGAATGAAATTGGTGAAGTTTCACTTCATTTTTGGAGGGGAAATATGAACTAGGAATCAAATTTTGTAGTTTAAAAGGGTAACTCCTGCCCAAAAATTGCCAAAAAACCGTCATTTGAACCCAAGTAACTGCCATCTCGCCGGTCTCGCCATCGGCGGGGTCGAGGGCATCGTCGGCGGGCCTCTGTATTAATTTTGTCTGAACTCTCGGGAAAAACCCACCATCGGTGGCATCTAGGGTGTCGTCGGCGGCGTCGAGGGCGGCGTCGGCTCTCAAGGAAAAAATTACACAGTTTTGCTTTGATCCGAATACGTTCCAATTTTTCTTTATGGATCCAATTTTTATAATGATTCAAGGGTAAATAAGAGTAGTAGAGCTTAACACTACCACAAACTAATGATAATTTCAAATAAAAACTACTATAATTGCGAAAAAACTAAAGATAAATATGGGTTGCCTCCCAATAAGCGCTTGGTTTAACGTCGTCAGCCTGACCTATTCATGTGTCATTCAAGTTGACAGATCATTAAAACCTCTTTAAAATTTGGTCTTTTACCCTCAAAATATGGTTTTAATCTGTGTCAATCATTAAAACCTCTTTAAAATTTGGTTTGTTACCCTCATAATATGGTTTTAATCTATGTCCCAGTTGACTGATTATTAAAACCTCTTTAAAATTTGGTCTTTTACCCTCAAAATACGGCTTTAATCTGTGTCCATTCAGTTTAAATCTATTTCTCGTCTTCTGATCTTCAATCCCAACAGCTCCGTAAGTATAAACTTGAGTCACAGTAAATGGTTCTAACCAACGAGACTTCTATTTCCCAGGAAATAACTTTAGTCTAGTGTTATAAAGCAAAACTTCTTGTCCTAGTTCAAAGTTCTTTTGGTTAATCTTCCAATCATGCCATAACTTTAGTTTCTCTTTATAAATTTTATCTTTATCATAAGATTCATTTCTTAATTCTTCCAATTCATTTAATTGTAACAATCTCTTCTTACCAATATCTTTCAAATTATAATTGAATTCTTTAATCGCCTAATATGCTTTATGCTCCAATTCTACTATTTCAAATTATAATTGAATTCTTTAATTGCCTAATATGCTTTATGCTCCAATTCTACTGGTAAGCATATAATTGAATTATTTAATCACCCAATATGCTTTATGCTCGAATTCTACTGGTAAGTGACAAGTCTTTACAAAAACCAGTCTATAAGGAGTCATTCTAATATGAGTTTTATAAGCAGTCCTGTAAGCCCATAATGATGTATCTAGTCTAGTGGACCAATCTACTCTACTAGGGTTTACAGTCTTTTCAAGTATTTGTTTAATCTCTCCATTAGAAACTTCAGCTAACCCACTGGTTTGAGGATGATAGGTAGTAGAGATTCTATGAATAATATTAAATTTTCTAGCAATCTCTGAATATATTTATTCCTAAAATGAGATCCTCCGTCAGTGATAATCATTCTAGGCATTCCGTATCTATTGAAAATATTTTTCATTAAAAACCTTGAAACACTTTTAGCATCACAACGAGGTAAAGCTTGTGATTCGATCCACTTAGAAATATAGTCCACTGCAATTAATATATATAAGTTCCCAAATGAAGAAATAAATGATCCCATAAAATCTAATCCCCAAACATCAAAGATCCCAACTTCTAACATGAAATTTAGAGGCATTTCATTTCTTTTAAATATATTGCCTACTCGTTGACATCGATCACAAGTTTTTATGTATCTAAAAACATCTTTAAAGATAATAGGCCAATAAAATCCTGCTTGTAAAATTTTATAAGCAGTTTTATCTATCCCAAAATGTCCTCCAAATTCCGAATCATGACATTTCAGAATGATTAGCTCAGTTTCTTCATAAGGTACACATCTTCCCATAATCAGATCCTTACATTGTTTATATAAATAAGGCTCATCCCAAAAATATGCTTTCGCATCATGAATGAATTTCCTTTGTTGTTGCAATGTCGGCATAGGTGGCAAAATATCACTTACAATATAGTTAACAATAT
>JXCR01132757.1:29581-63920 GCA_002079205.1 Phalaenopsis hybrid cultivar
CACTATCTGAAATAGGATATATAATTCCATTGTCTAACCATTTCAAAATTTTTTTCTTAACTACTTTCATCATTGGATTTAATCTCCTTTGTGGATCAACTCTTGGTTTATATTGTTCATCTAATATAATTCTGTGCATACAGATTGAATGACTGATTCCCTTAATATCAGTTAAGGTCCAATCAAAAGCTTTCTTATATCTTTTCAATGTATCTATTAGTCTTTTCTCTTGCAAATCATTTAATTCTGAAGATATAATAACCGGTAATGCAGATTAGTCTCCCAAAAACACATACTTTAAGTGGCTAGGCAATACTTTCAACTCAAGTTCAGGTAGTTTTATAATTGACGGAAATAGATTCTTATCAGCATTTTCCGTAATATCCAACATCTCAAATCTTTCTTGAACATAATCTAATTCTTCATTTTCTAATTCGTCCAGAATAACTTCATCACTCTCTTCAAATTGTTCTTTCTCTTCAAAATGTTCTTTAAAATGTTCTTTCAATAGATGTTCACTAATTTCCATCCAAAAACATTCATTATCTCTTTCAACAGTAGGGTATTCCATAGATTTTGCAATGTTAAAGGTCACTTCTTAATCATTTACTCTCATAGTTAATTCTCTTTTTTGAACATCTATCATAGCTTTTCCAGTAGATAAAATGGTCTCCCTAAAATGATAGGCATTTCTTTATCTTCCTCCATATCTAAAACAATGAAATCCACAAGAATGATAAATTTATCCACTTTTACTAACACATCTTCTATAACTCCCTTAGGATATGTAACTGAACGATCCGCTAACTGTAGAGTTACAGAAGTAGGTGAGACTTCTCCTAATCCTAATATTTTGAAAATTGATAGAGGCATAAGATTAATGCTGACTCCCAAATCACATAAAGCTCTTCCATAAAATTTTTCACAGATAGCACACGGTATAGTGAAACTGCTAGGATCTTTCAATTTTTCAGGAAGCTTTTTCTGAATAATTGCACTACACTCTTTGCTAAGTGCAACAGTTTTGTTATCCGTGAACTTCCTTTTCTTGTTTAGAGTATCTTTCATAAATTTCACATAATTGGGCATTTGCTCTAAAGCTTCTACGAAGGGAATATTTTACTGTTAACTTCTTAAGAATTTTTAAAAACAGAAAATTGTTTATTATGTTTGTGTTGCTTCAATCTTTGAGGAAAGGGTGGTGGAGGTTTCTCTACAGTAATTTTCATTGGTGCTAATGGATACTCTAAATCTGGGTACTCATGATCTTTTTCTTTTTTGGTATCCACTTTCTCTTTCTCAGTTTCTATTTCTTATTGCACTCTTGTCTCCAATTCTTTTCCACTTCGTAATTGAATCGCCTGTTTCTGTTTCTTTTTGCACTTCGTAATTGTATCGCCTTGATTTGTTCTTTTCCTTGATCTTTAGGGACAGTACTAGGAAAAGTTCCCAATGTTCGGTTACTAAGCGCAGTAGCGATATGCCCTAATTGATTTTCAATATTCTTAATAGCAGTTCCTTGATCTTGTAATTGATTTCCTTGATTCTGTAGTTTTTTACCCATGTTTAATATTAAGTTTCCATAGACAACTTTTTCTCCTTAATTTGAGTGTTACTGTTAAATCTTGAAGGATAAGAAGGTCTATAGTTAACATTTTCTTGGTTGGATGAATTTCCTTATGGGTTCACTAGGTTGTTTGCCCATTGTTGATTTGTAGAAGAATTGTTATTCCAATTAAAACAGATGATTCTTCCAACCTGGGTTATAATAGTTTGAATAAGGGTTTTTGGGTCTATTAATAGCATTTAAAGTCTTATATGAAGGTTGAACATCACAAATTGCCGAAATGAATTCTCTTCCATCATAGGAGGTGTCAGAGAAAAATTCATCCCATAATGATCTAATTTCTTTGATATTGCAGTAATCTACGAAGCTAACATAGATATTACATCAGAATCATGGATGTTAGCTACTCTTTTAGTATTTACCCGTTCAGAGGGCCATTAAAAATTGTTGGTAGTCATCTCTTCTATTAATGAATAAGCCTCATCAAANTATATGAAGGTTGAACATCACAAATTGCCGAAATGAATTCTCTTCCATCATAGGAGGTGTCAGAGAAAAATTCATCCCATAATGATCTAATTTCTTTGATATTGCAGTAATCTACGAAGCTAACATAGATATTACATCAGAATCATGGATGTTAGCTACTCTTTTAGTATTTACCCGTTCAGAGGGCCATTAAAAATTGTTGGTAGTCATCTCTTCTATTAATGAATAAGCCTCATCAAAAGGTTTTGACAGTAACGAACCACCAGCCACAGCATCTATAATCGATCTAAGAGATCCCACTAATCCATTATAAAAAGTTTGAATTATCAACCAATTTGGTAACGAATGATGAGCGCATTTTGTAAGAAGATCTTTAAATCTCTCCCAAACTTCATATATTGAATCTCCATCCATCTGACTAAACGATGTTATGTCATTTCTAAGTTTAGCAGTTTTGGATGGAGGAAAATATTTGGATAGAAAAACGATGTTATGTCATTTCTTAGTTTAGCAGTTTTGGAAAGGGAAATATTTGGATAGAAATTTGTTCTCCCCAAATTCTAATAGATCCAGCTGCTAACGAATTTAACCACATCTTAGCCTTATCCCTAAGTGAAAAAATGAAAGTTCTCCCCAAGTTCTAATAGATGCTGGTGCTAACAAATTTAACCACATTTTAGCCTTATCCCTAAGTGAAAAAGGAAAAAGTCTAAGTCTAACAACATCGTTTGACACTCTGTCATATTTAAAAGTAGCACACAGTTCTAAAAACTAGTGAGGTGTAAGTTAGGATCTTCATTTGGTGTACCTCCGAATTGATTGTTTTGTACCATTTGGAGCGAGGTGTAAATTAGGATCTTCATTTGGTGTGCCTCTGAATTGATTGTTTTGTACCATTTGGATTAGGTTTAAGCTTAAATGAATTAGCAGCTACATCAGGATTTTGGATAGATAAGTGAATTTCAAATTTAAGCTCAAATGAATTAGAAGCTACATCAAGATTTTGGATAGATAAGTGAATTTCATCTGTTGTAGACAAATGAATTAGTGGCTACATCAGGATTTTGGATAGATAAGTGAATTTCATCTGCTGTAGGATTTGCATAGTCTCTTAGGGGTCTATAGCAGCTACAAAATTTAGATAGAATAAGTGAATTTCATCTGCTGTAGGACTTGCATAATCTCTTAGGGGACTAGGTTGGTGTTCATTCTCTATTCCTTGATAATAGCAAGTTTAAGCTCAAATGAATTAGCAGCTACATCAGGATTTTGGATAGATAAGTGAATTTCATCTGCTATAGGATTTGCATAATCTCGTAGGGGTCTAGGTTGGTCATCATTTTCTATTCCTTGATTGGTCATATTGTTTTCCATTGTATCAGAATTTCTAGGTTCTCTTCTCAATCTTCTAATCTTTCTAATTTTCCATTGTATCAGAATTTCTAGGTTCTCTTCTCAATCTTCTAATTTTTCTAATAGTGTGTCGAATCGTAGGGTATAAGATTTTCATGTCCAAATTTACGCATACAATTTGAAATCATTACACAGTCGAAATTTTTGCATACAATTTGAAATCAGTACATAGTAATATAATTAACTAAATATAAAAATAAGTTGCAATTCAAGTAAANTAATATATTCGTGATAAGGATTGGTGTAGCTCCTGTGACAGACAAAATTAGGGAAAGTCGTCTTAGATGGTTTGGTCATATTAAACGTCGACCATTAGATGATCCGATTAGGAGCGTAGTTGTTTTAGATTCGACTTGTGTTAAGAAAGGCAGAGGTAGACCTAGGAAGACTTGGGCTTATTGTATTAAAAATGATCTTAATTTATTAGAACTTAATGAAAATATGACACTAAATAGGACGCAATGGAGAAAAAAGATTCATGTGGCCGACCCCACGTAGTGGGATTAAGGCTTTGTTTTTGTTGTTGTTGTTATATAGGAGGTGTTGAAGAATAATTCATCACATAATGATCTAATTTCTTTGATATTGCAGCAATCTGCGAAGCTAACATATATATTGCATCACACAATGATCTAATTTCTTTGATATTGCAGCAATCTGCGAAGCTAACATAGATATTGCATCAGAATGATACTAGCTACTCTTTTAAGATTTACCCTTTCAGAGGTCCATTGAAAATTGTTGGTAGCCATCTCTTCTATTAATGAATAATCTACTCTTTTAGGATTTACCCGCTCAGAGGATCATTGAAAATTGTTGGTAACCATCCCTTCTATTAATGAATAAGCTTCATCAAAAGGTTTTGACATTAGAGAACCACCAACCGCAACTCAGTCTAAGAGATCCCACTAATCCGTTGTAAAAAGTTTGAATTATTAACCAATCTGGTAACGAATGATGGGACACTTCCTAAGAAGATCTTTAAATCTCTCCCTAGCTTCATATATTGACTCTCCATCAATCTGGGAGAACGATGTTATGTCATTTCATAGTTTAGCAATTTTGGATGGACGGAAATATTTGGATAGAAATTTCTGTGAAAGATCTCCTCAAGTTCTAATAGATCCAGATGCTAATGAATTTAACCACATCTTAGCCTTATCCATCAGTGAAAAAGGAAAATTTCTATGTCTAACAACATTGTTTGAGACTCTGTCATATTTAAAAGTAGCACATAGTTCTAAAAAACTAGCGAGATGTAAATGAGATCTTCATTTGGTGTACCTCCAAATTGATTGTTTTGTACTATTTGGATAATAGCAAGTTTACTATCATATTTAAAAGTAGCACATAGTTCTAAAAAACTAGCGAGGTGTAAGTTAGGATCTTCATTGGTGTACCTCCAAATTGATTGTTTTGTACCATTTGGGTAATCACAGGTTTATGCTCAAATGAATTAGCAACTACATCAGGATTTTGGATAGATAAATGAATCTAATATGCTGTAGGATTTGCATAATCTCTTATGGGTCTAGATTGGTGCTCATTTTTTATTCCGTGATTGTTCAGGTTGTTTTCCATTGTATCAGAATTTCTAGGTTCTCTTCTTAATTTTCTGATCTTTCTAACAGTGTGTTCTAATTCCGAATCATAGGGTATAAGATTTTCAGGTCCAAATTTACGCATACATTGCTCATGTTGTTTTCCATTGTATCAGAATTTTTAGGTTCTCTTCTTAATCTTCTAATCCTTCTAACGTTCTAATTCCGAATCATAGGGTATAAGATTTTCTGGTCCAAATTTACGCATATAATTTGAAATCAGTACTCAGTAATATAATTAACTTAAATAAAAATATAAAAATAAGTTGCAATTTAAGTAAAAATTTTATAATAATCTTAATTTGTCCATTACTATGATCGTAATTTTACTCACTCACTCAATCACTCCCCGACAACGGCGCCAAAAACTTGACCGACTTTTTTTGTAATCGACAAATACAAGAATTTGATGACGCTACTAGAAGATTTAATTTCCAGCAACTGTGTTCGAAGACTTGATTGCGACTTTATAGATGTGTCTAATTTGTTTAAGATGTATAATTATAATTCTCAATAATGTTAAATTTGAATTTGTCAATGCAAGTATATGTATCGCTCAAGTAATATAGAGCTCTAATGAAGTCCTAGATATCGATCCCACAGGGAGTTGTTTAGAATTACAGACTAAGACTTTAGAAAAGCAAGACTTTAATCACAACAACGACGTTCAATATGCTTATCTGTCACTAATAGACAATTGAAATAAATAGATAATTTTAATAACTAATAAGTAACTAATGATAGAAAGTAGAGTGTAATTGTGATATTCAATATATAAGAAAGCGTCATTCCTCTTGTCAAGAAATTATAGTGAATGGATAAAATGAATTAGCTCAATTTATATTGTGCCAAATGGGAGCATACATATTATTTACCCTTTGGTCCAGGCATAAATAAAATTTACTAATCCTATGCTTGGTTACTGATTCTGCAGCTAGGCTGGGAGGATACCGACTCTCACTTCGGAGCTCCCACGTTCCCCTCACCTGAGAACTAAAATCTACACTTCAGCACCCAAATGATAGGACCGAATTGGGGATTTTAGTTTGTCACTCTAAAATCTCCAATTTTTTGCCCGATAATAATATTTTCCTATTTATTTGCGCCCAACTTCCAAGGGTTTTGACCTCCCTGAATCTTGGATGTAACCTTCACTTTAGTTGTAAAACTCAAAATATTTTAACAAATCAATTGACCAGATTAAAAGTAAATTAAGATCTAGGTGAAAAGATCATCACAATTTCTTAAACATTTTCATGGCTTCACCAATTCAAATTACCATTTCACAAATCTCGAGACAAGAAGAAAGATAGAGAAAACTACTCAGACTCATGGGGAAAACACAACAAAACTCAGAATTCATATATAAAATCAAAGTCATACAAACTACTCAAGTAAATAACTTATCTCTAATTTCTCCCCAAGAATACTCCTTGAAGTTCCTCTAAATCTCTTCCTTTTTTTACAGCACACAAAGTAAATTACTTATATCAAATTTCTCCCCAAGAACACTCCTTTAAGTTCCTCTGAATCTCTTCCTTTCTTTACAACACAGAATTCCTCTTCGAAGTAGCAAGGAGGAAGAAATCTCTCACTTTCCCTCCACTCTTAGCACATAGAATTCCTCTTTGAAGCGGCAAGGAGGAAGAAATCTCTCACTTTCCCTCCACTCTTACAATGCACGAAATTCCTCTTCGAAGTAGCAAGGAGGAAGAAATCTCTCACTTTCCCTCCACTCTTACAATTAAATTCCTCTTCAAAGCGGCAAGGAGGAAGAAATCTCTCACTTTCCCTCCACTCTTACAAACTTAAAGAGTTCCTCACAATATTGGAACCTTTCTAACCTCTATGAACTCTCTCTAGCACCTCCTATTTCTCTTTGAAGTAGCAAGGAGGAAGAAATCTCTCACTTTCCCTCCACTCTTACAATCTCTCGAAAATTCTTCTTCAAAGCGGCAAGGAGGAAGAAATCTCTCACTTTCCCTCCACTCTTACAATCTCTCGAAGCAATTCCTTTTTGAAGTAGCAAGGAGGAAGAAATCTCTCACTTTCCCTCCACTCTTACAATCTCTCGAAAATTTGAAGTAGCAAGGAGGAAGAAATCTCTCACTTTCCCTCCACTCTTACAATTTTAAAGAGTTCCTCACAATATTGGAACCTTTCTAACCTCTATGAACTCTCTCTAGCACCTCCTATTTCTCTTTGAAGTAGCAAGGAGGAAGAAATCTCTCACTTTCCCTCCACTCTTACAATCTCTCGAAAATTCTTCTTCAAAGCGGCAAGGAGGAAGAAATCTCTCACTTTCCCTCCACTCTTACAATCTCTCGAAGCAATTCCTTTTTGAAGTAGCAAGGAGGAAGAAATCTCTCACTTTCCCTCCACTCTTACAATCTCTCGAAAATTCCTCACTAATATTGGAATTTTTCTAATCTCTAGGAACTCTCCTAGCACTTCCTTTACTCCCTATATTCTTTCCCTCGGAAAGGAGGAAGAAATCTCTCACTTTCCCTCCACTCTTACAATCTCTCAAAGAATTCCTCACAATGTTACACTCTACTGGAAATTCTATACACTAATGGTAACCTCCAAGGCCTCTAGCACTCTTCTATTTTTGGCCAAGACACTCTAATAAATTCTCTATACACTAATGGAACCTCTAAATTCCTCTTCAAAGCGGCAAGGAGGAAGAAATCTCTCACTTTCCCTCCACTCTTACAAACTTAAAGAGTTCCTCACAATATTGGAACCTTTCTAACCTCTATGAACTCTCTCTAGCACCTCCTATTTCTCTTTGAAGTAGCAAGGAGGAAGAAATCTCTCACTTTCCCTCCACTCTTACAATCTCTCGAAAATTCTTCTTCAAAGCGGCAAGGAGGAAGAAATCTCTCACTTTCCCTCCACTCTTACAATCTCTCGAAGCAATTCCTTTTTGAAGTAGCAAGGAGGAAGAAATCTCTCACTTTCCCTCCACTCTTACAATCTCTCGAAAATTCCTCACTAATATTGGAATTTTTCTAATCTCTAGGAACTCTCCTAGCACTTCCTTTACTCCCTATATTCTTTCCCTCGGAAAGGAGGAAGAAATCTCTCACTTTCCCTCCACTCTTACAATCTCTCAAAGAATTCCTCACAATTACTATTGGAAATTCTATACACTAATGGAACCTCTTTAACCTCTAGGACCTCCAGGACTTCGAGTTGGTAACCTCCAAGGCCTCTAGCACACTTTAGACTCCTTAAACTTCCTACACTTCCTAGATTTCTTCCATTTTCGGCGAAAATATTCTTTTAAAGTTGTAGATGAGCTTTCCCAAGAGTTGCCTAAGCATCCCTTCAAAATTTAGCCTTATCCAAAGCTTGAGTATGCATAATCTTCGAGGGCGCCGTCGGCGGCTTCGAGGGCGCCGTCGGCGGGCTTCTAAATAATTTTTATCTTGTAGTATCGGGAAAATCTCGCCGTCGGCGGCGTCTTCGGCGGCCTAGTTCAAATCTTCCCATTTTGGTCATTTTCGCTCCAAATTTGCTCCTTTTTGCATCCTTTTGCTCCAATGACCCTAATTCATCATTCCTGCAACAAANTTGTTGCCTCAGGAAAAAACTCACCGTCGGCGGGGTTGAGGGCACCGTCAACGGTCTAGTTCAAATTTTTGTAATAAAAAAACCATTTTCTACTTAAATAAATTATGAAAATTGAGCTAAATTAAAATAATAAACACTGCCGTTGCCAGTCCCAAGCCCGGATGAGAAAAGTGGAGGGTTGCGTTAGGTAGTCGACAACTAGCGTAAAACTTGTCGAAAAAAAAATCATGACATGAATCCTTTTGATCATTGTGTAAGTTCTAGGGCGTTCCCTGGAAGCGACACGCTGTACATCCTGAATACAATGAAAAGTGTGCAAGGGCCGCTACACCGGCGCCCGAGTGTAGTGTTAAATAAGCAAGGGTTCCCANGATATCGATCCCACAGGGAGTAATATTAGAGACTACGAACTAAAGATTTTAGGAAATTAATACTTAATCACAAAAATATAGTTCAAATTACTTATCTGTCACTAATAGGCAATTGAAATAAATATGTAGTTTTAATAACTCTTAAATAACTAATTTTACTAATAAAGTTTTTAATATGAAGTTCAATATATAAGAAAGCATCCTTCTCCTTGTCAAAAAGTTAAAGTGAACAGATAAAGTGAATTAGTTGAAATTGGATTGTGTCGAAGAGGAGCATACATATTTTTTGGTCCAGGCATAAAGAACATTGACTAATCTTATGCTTGTTTACTGAATCTGCGACTAAGTTGGGAGGATACCGGCTCTCACTTCGGAGCTCCCACATTCCCCTCGCCTGCGGGCTAAGATTTATACTTCAGCACCTAAACAATAGGACCGAATTGAAGATTTTAGTCTGTCACTCTAAAATCTCCAATTTTACGCCTGATAATTTTATTTCCCTATTTATTTGCACCCTACTTTCAAGGACTTTGACCTTCCTGAATCTTGGATGTAATCTTCACTTTAGTTGTAAAACTCAACTTATTTTTACAAATCAATTGGCCAGATTGAAAGAAAATTAAGATAGAAGTAAAAAGACCATCATAAATTCTTTAACATTCTCAAGGATCAACCAATTCAAATCACAATTTCACCAAATCTCAAGACAAGAAGAAAGACAGAGAAAACTACTCAGAACTCATGGGGAAGATACGACAAAACTCAGAATTTATATATAAAAGCAAAGTCATACAAACTACAACAAATAAATACCACTTATCTCTAATTTCTCCCCAAGCAAACTCTTCGAAGTTCCTCTGAATCTCTTCCTTTCATTACGGTACACAGAATTCTTCTTCAAAGTGGCGAGGAGGAAGAAATCTCTCACTTTCCCTCCACTATTATAATCTCTTGAAGAATTCCTCACAATCTAACCCTAAATTAAACCTCTACACTCTACACCCTCTCTAATTTTTGGCCAAAAGTTTCTCTTAAAGTTGTAGAAGATTTTTCCCAAGAGTTGTCTAAGCATCCCCTAAAAAATCGTCCACATTCAATGCACCTGTTGAGATAACCGCCGATCTCNCCCTATTATTTACCCTTTGGTCCAGGCATAAAGAACATTGACTAATCCTACGCTTGTTTACTGAATCTGCGGCTAGGCTGGGAGGATACCGGCTCTCACTTTGGAGCTCCCACGTTCCCCTCGCCTGAGAGCTAACATCTACACTTCAGCACCCAAAAGATATGACCAAATTAGGGATTTTAGTCTGTCACTCTTAAATCTCCAATTCTATGCCCGATAATATTATTTCCTTATTTATTTGCACCCAACATCCAAGGGCTTTGACATACCTGAATCTTGGATGTAATCCTCACTTTAGTTGTAAAACTCAACTAATATTAACAAATCAACTGGCCCGATTGAAAGTAAATTAAGATCAAAGTGAAAAGATCATCACAATTTCTTAAACATTTTCATGGCTTCACCNAGCACCCAACTTTTAATGGCTTTGACCTCCCTGAATCTTGGATGTAACCTTCACTTTAGTTGTAAAACTCAACATATTTTTAAAAAATCAATTGGCCAGAATGAAAGTAAATGAAGATCGAAGTGAAAAGATCATCACAATTTCTTAAACATTTTCATGGCTTGCCAATTCAAATCACATTTCACAAATCTCGAGTCAAAGAGAAAGACAGAGAAAACTACTCAGAACTCATGGGGAAAACACAACAAAACTCGGAATTCATATATAANACCAGATTAAAAGTAAATTAAGATCTAGGTGAAAAGATCATCACAATTTCTTAAACATTTTCATGGCTTCANAACTAAGATCAAATTGAAAAGATCATTACAATTTCTTAAGCATTTTCATGGCTTCACCATTTCACAAATCTTGAGACAAGGAGAAAGACAGAGAAAACTACTCAGANCTCATGAGGAAAACACAACAAAACTAGAAATTCATATATAAAATCAAAGTCATACAAACTACAACAATTAAATAACTTATCTCTAATTTCTCCCTAAGAAAACTCCTCAAAGTTCCTCTGAATCTCTTCCTTTCTTTACAGCACATAGAATTCCTCTTCGAAGCAACATGGAAGAAGAAATCTCTCACTTTCCCTCCAACCTTACAATCTCTCGAAGAATTCATCACAATTTTTACACATTATTGGAACATTTCTAACCTCCAGGAACTCTCCAGGACTTCCAGGCTCTCTCAATTTTGGGCCAAAATAGTCTTTTAAAGTTGTGGATGAGCTTTCCCAAGAGTTGCCTAAGCAACCCTTCAAAATTTGGCCTTATCTAAAGCCTGATTGGGCATAACCGTCGAGCTCGCCGTCGGCGGCCTCGAGGGCACCGTCAGTGGACCTTATTAATGAATTAATTCTAGAGTCTCGGGAAAATCTCACCATCGGCGGGGTCATGGCGTCGTCGGCGCCCTAGTTCAATTCTTCACATTTTGGTTCTTTTCGCTCCAAATTTTCTCCTTTTTATATTTTTTGCTATAATGACCCTAATTCATCATTCCTGCAACAAAACATCAAAAATACCTTTCTTTAAAGTGCAATATCATCAAAAATAGTATAAAATAGGTATGAAAATCGCAAAATATTTTCCTCTGGTCAAAGGTTAAGAGAAGCTCTGGAGAGATTTTAGCAAGGTTTCTCTAAGGAAGTTATCACACTTGGAAGTTGGCTGAAAATGGGGCTCTTTATAGCCATGGCCAAGTGGAGGACCACAGGCTCTGATTGGCTGGTGTAAGAAGGTTGAAGTGGAGGGTTGAGCGATCAATTTTAAGTTTAAAGGAGGGGTAGTCTTCTTGAATTTGAGCTCTATGGTGACTAGGGTGGCTGGCCAGAGGTGAGGTGGTGGCTAGCTGAGTTAGGGAGGCCAGAGGAATGTTTAATTGTGAGTAGCCTAAGGTTTGATGGCTGATGGTATGGCGTGAAGAGCTTAGCCAAAATGGGGTGCAAATCTCCTAAATTTTGGGGACCCTTGGTCATGGATCCAATTTTGGGTTTTGATTGATTTGATTAGAATCCAAGGGAGCTAAACATGGAAGGAAAGGTTCGAGGTTGGTTAATGCAAGAGGTTTAAGTTGATTTGGGGCTCAGGTTCAAAATTAGGGTTTTGGCCAAAAATTGGATCTGGGTTTGGCTTGGGCTAGGTTTTAAAATTAGTTTAAGTCTCAAAATGGTCCATGGGGATGTCATGAAGAGTTTAAGAGATGAAATTGGGGCAATTGGATTGACCACATGGTTCAATTGGATGGAATTTTGAAGTTGGGCCAATTTTGGCAAAATTGGTTTGAGCTTGGCTTTGGACTAGGCTTGAGGATATGTCAAGGACACTTGAAGGTTAAATTTGATCAAGAGGAATGTCATGAATAGTTTAGAATCCAAAATTAGGAAAATTGGATAGCTTAAGCAGTTCAATTTGATATGATTTTGGCTTTTGGTCAAATTTAAAGATTTAAATTGGGCTTGGAATTTGATTTTGAAATTGAGTTCAATTGGGCTTTACTTTGGTTTCAATTGGATTGTGACATGATTAAATTGTGTTTAAATTTAAAATTGGAGAAGTTTTGAATCAATTTGGTGGAAATTGGGAGTGATTTGGAGATTTTAGGCATTTAGGGGTAAAATTGGGATTTTCGTCAATTTGGTCAAATTGGGCCCAATGGATAGCTAGGATTGGTTTTGGAGATGTTTGGATTGGTTTGGAAGGTATTGAAATTTTTGGCAATGAGGGGTATTTTGGTATTTTGGTGAAGTTAGGGGTAATTTTGAGAATTTTGGAGTGTTTTGGGCAATTTTAGTAGTTTAAAAGGGTTTGAGATGATTTTTAGGTAAAATTGGGTAGTTTTGGAAATTTTGAGAATTTTTGGGTTTCAAGGGCACATTGGTAATTTTGGGAGAAAAAGACCAAAATTGGGTATTTGGGTAGAATGGGCTCAATTGAGGATGTTAATCATAAAATTAACTTTATGGTGACATGAGACTAAGGGAGATCCCATTTTGGATCCTGCATGTGTTGTTCTTAGTCAAACTCTAGCCTAGGGCTAAGGGTTTGGGAGACCATCCACAAGAGTTTCCAAAAGAGTGGGGAAGCAGACTAAACATGTTTGGTTAAGGTTTAGGGTGTGAGTGAAGGTGAAGGGTTTCAAGTGTATGCGTGCAAAACTGACCAAGACTACACCATCCAGGGCTAACCCTAAGGCCAAATAGTTCTATGGGGACTCTTCCTGAGCTCCCCCATGTTAGCTCCACTTACTAAGTGCTAGAGGTTAGAATCAACATGTGAAACTTCAACAGAGCAAAGAGGCATTTGGAATTTATAATGGTGAGGGTTCCCTTACTAGTCCTCTAGGAATAATCAACAGAAAAATCCTATGGCTAGATCATATACTTCCAAGAAGGGAAAATTAGACTTCAACAAAACTAATAAAGTGATTTTGTGCTTGGTAAACCCTTACAAAGGGCTAGTCTTATGGATTCACGGAGGTAACCATCAAGGAAACTGACGGTTTTGGCGAAGATTTGATTCATTCAATATTTTAAATTTAGGTAAAATTTAACTTAATTTTGTGTTTAAGGAAACTTTGAGATTTAAGAATGTGCAGAGAAACTAAGCGAGACGGAAGGCACAAGGACTCACATCCAACTTGAAAGACTAATCGAGTAGAAGAGGGTGATACATTGGGAAGGAAAGCTCAGGGACTCACATCCCACCCAAGAGGTAATGTCAAGTATGGAGGGATGAGAATAGGATGCCTTACTCCATTTAAGGGGTCTTATACTTATCTCAGAACGCTGAGAACATCACATTAGAAAGGAAAGCACAAGGACTCACATCAAACCTAAGAGATGACGAGCTACATTGAGAAAGAAAGCACAAGAACTCACATCCAATCCAAGAGATAGCAAAGAGAATTAGAATTTAGGTACTAACCCGGGGATGGGTACTGGAATTTAAGTACCACTCCTAGAAGGAGAATTGAAAAACTTACTCCATTTAAGGGGGTCTCACACCTATCTCAAGAAGGTGTCAAATTGGGAAGGAAAGCATAGGGGCTCACATCCAATCTATAAGGTGACGAGCTACATTGGGAAGAAAAGCTCAGAGACTTACATCTAACCCAAGAGGTAACGAAAGGAAGACTATGGGATGGAAACTGGAATTTAGGTACTAATCCTAATCTTAAATGACAGTATGATATATGCAGTTATATTCTTAAATTTTCCTTACTTATAGTTTTTACTTTGCAACGGTGCTAAAAACTTGATCCTGAGCAATGACTAGGCAAATCCTTGACTTAAAAGAAAATAAGAATGCAATTATTATATATAAATATGAGATACTACGCAAGTATATGTATCATTATCAAGTAATATAAGACTTTTTTTATTAAGACCCAAATATCAAACTCATAGGGAGAAATATAATATGTAACAAAATTAGATAACAAATTCTTCGTTGCAAAATATTCTTACACAAACTATAGATTCTATAATAGGGATGAAAGTTTGATTCTTTTTTTTTTAAATTTTGATAATTCAAAGTAAAGTAAACAGCTAACTAAATTTAACTAAATATTTGTAAGATGAAGGCAGCATTAAAAAAACCTTTTTCCTTATCATGAATCAGTAAAAGGTATTGGAATTATGTTGTGGAAGTATTCAAATTGTATTGTGCCAAACATGAGAAATAATATTTTTAACCCTTACTAGAGATGCTATAAAGAACATTGGCTAGTTTAAAGTTTGAATAGTCTTAAAGACGAGCTAGGTAGGGAAGATATTAGCTCTCACTCTAGAGTTTCCTCTTCTCCCTCCACTTGGGGGCTAACATCTCGTATCAAAACCTAAAACTACAAACAAAAGTTTTTGTTAAACTCACTTCCTCTTCTGTAGTTAAATTTGAGGAAATTATAGCCAGTAATGTTGAGGAATCACCTAAAAAGGCATATTTTAAATGTTCAGGAAGTAACTTTTCCAGCATTACTTAAATTGCAAGTCATTTTGCTAATATGATCTATCTCTTTTGTTAATTTCAAAATTTTCTAATAGTTCTTTCTAACTCAGAATCGTAAGGTACTAAAAACTCAGATCTTACACTACACATAAACAAACACAACAAGTAACTTAAAATAACCAAACACACTTAAATAAGAAAATATTCAAACTAAACTACAAACACTTTTTCTTTTAGTTTTAAAAATAAAATTACTATAAATTATAAAAAAACTTACTAATACTTTCCATTTGATCCCCGACAACGACACCAAAAACTTGATGCGGGTGGATTTAGTGTGTTAATTTTGCAAATATTTTTCAATATTACAAATTACACATGACAGATACAATAGTAAATATGCAAATTAATCCCAATAAAATAACTTCACTAAAAAGAGTTTTATGCAGTTGAAAGACAAAGTTAAATAAACTAAATGCTAAACTTTCAAAAGTAAATTTTACGAAAATTAAACTAAGTTTTTGTGACGGAAAGTTCAAATTTATGAAATCATCCTTCCCTTTTACAATGAGTACATGAATTGTGAAGAAATTAAAATCATTTTAAAATATATATAAAAACTGTTTTGTACAAAATAGAGGCAATCCTTCTCTTTACCTTCTTCTGAGTGTATAAAGAACATTGACTAATCCAGAGTTTGGTCCCTAATTCCATGGTTAGGCTGGGAGGATACTGACTACACTCCAGAGCCCCACTACTCCCTCACCTGAGGGCTAAAAATCTCGCATCAGTTTCCAATCAATTGGACAAGATTGGGGATTTTAATTCGTCACCTTAAAATTTCCAATTCTACATCCAACAAAGTATATTTCCATACTTATTTGCACTCAACCCCATGGATAAAATACTCTCCCAAGAAATCAAATGTGATTCTCCCCATATTATAAAATTCAAAGCCCTTTCAGAATATATGTTTCTCAACACATTTTAACATTTCAATTGACTAGATCAAAAATTAAATGAATATCAAAGTTTAAATCATCACAAATTATTGACATTTAAAACTATATAAAACAAAATCAATTCTTCACAAAATCATATCTCAAAATAAGGAGAAGAATAAAGATGACTACTCATAATTCATGAGAAGGATATGATAAAATATGGACTTTACATATTAAAAATAAGTTTACAAAATAAAAGAAATAAAAGACACAATTTATCTCACAATCCTTCCCTAGCAAATCCCTAAAAGTTCTCTTTAAACCTTTCTCTCTTTACAAGCACTCTCATTTCTCTCTTAGAAGTGTGATGAAGAAGAAATCTCTCACCTTCCCTCTCCTCTTACAATCCATGAAGAAAATCTCGAAGCCCTTGCCTTTCTCTCTCTCTATCTCTTCTTGTTGCCCCCTTTTACACGCCACACTCTTCCTCTTTTATGAGCGGCTGCCTCCCTCCAAAAAGAATTCAAAATTCCCTCCAATTTTTTTTTCCAAAATTTAACTCTTTTGAATTCAAAAGACATCACCATTGATCCAAGACACATATACCTTCATAAAAGAACCTTCCAAAGTGTCTACATACATTGAATCACTCCAAGGGGTGTTTAGAATAAGTGTCCCTTTTGAAATTCATGCAAATATCATCTTAAACCGCCTTAATCTGTAAAAAGTAGTCACTGGCGCATTTAGCGTCAGCTCTCTGTCAAAAGGCATATTTGGCGCCAATCTATTGCATCTTGCACCACTTTGCTTTTTGGTGCATCTGGTGTCAATCTGGTGCATCTTGTGTAAGTTCTCTGTATGTTGGCGCATCTTGCGCCAGAATATCAAAATTTGTTGTTTTTGCTCCAAATTTCATCCTTTCTGCTACTTTTACTCCAAATGCCTAAGATTTATTTAATAATAACAAAAACATGAAGTAACATTCTTTAAAGTGCAATATCACCAAAAAATAAGCATAAAATATATACTTAAAACTACATATTATTTTGGTGTATCAACTTAATAACTTAGATTTTAGATTTCTGAATCTCTATTCACTTCATAAGGAATTGCAATTTGTCATATCAAGGATATTTAGAACATTCAAATGAAAAAAAAATATTATGAAAACTTTACTAGTAATGCTATTAATATTCAAATATAAATTTAGAAAAATGTAATAAAGCTTTTTTCCTTAAGTTGATTCAAGTAATGTCTATTTTTTATTAGGCATCTCCTCAAGCTTCTCCTAAATTTTTTTTTTTTCAATTCTATTTCTTTTTCTTTTTATTTTTTTACTTTTATGATCTTTTCAATCTTTTCTTTTCTTTTTCTTTTTCAAGTGAGGATTACTATATCTGGATATCCTTTAATAGTTTTGAACTTCACTATCCTCTTCTTAAAGTCAAAACCCTTTTCTTTCTTCACTTTACAAATTCATATTAGTTTATGATTTTCATAAAGTATCATTCTTTCTTCTTACCAAATACAAATTCCTTTACTCTAAATAGAAAAACATAGTCTTATTCTATCATACCAAATATCTTTAACTTTATAATTGTCGCTCATTATTAAAAACTTTTTACCTAAATTTACCATAATATTCACAAACATAAGTATAGCCATTTAAATTTAAATTTTAATATCCCTGGTAATGTTAAATTAATTTTGAAAATATTGTTAATTAAAGACAAATAAAATTTAGTTTACTTCTTTTTAAAATAAATTTTTCTTCCCCCCAAACTTAAGTTTTTATGTAATTTAAAAATGTTTTAGTACAAAGTTTAGTTGGTGAAAGAAAACACTAAATGCATGAAAATAAAAACTAACATGTAAAGGATTTCTTATTATGAAATTGGGCTCTAGTACACTGCAGGTACTAACTTTAAAAATACATACGGCCTTTAAAGCATTAAATGAGACATAATATATTCTAAAGAATTTGCTGAGAATTAAAAGCAGAAACAAAAAATGAAAAAACTAAAAATGAGGAAAAAGTAAAAATCTATAGTTACTTTTTAAATTTTAAGTACACAACAAAAAATAAAAGATTTTGCAACATCAGTTTCAAAAGTTAACCAAATAACATCCAATCAACATAACAAACAAACAAGCAACCAAACAAATAAACTAAACTCCTGAAAATATCAATCTTCATCACCTTCCTCCTCATCATCATCATCTTCTTCTTCTTCTTCTTCTTCTTCTTCTTCTTCCTCATCACCATAAATAGGAGCATAAGAAGTGAAGCTGGGACAAGTAGGAAATTTCACATTGTATTCACCCCAAAGATATCTAACCATAATTTCCTCAAAATCTATATCATGTGAACTCACCTCTGCTTATACTCATCATTATAAGCATTTCTCGTTCCAATCTCTCCAATATGGTTTTATATATTAACTATATCCATTTGTTGAATCATGAATTACTCCATAATATTCTCAAGTGATGCGGAGCGAGAAGTAGATTCCCCTGTAACTGGTGTGGAGGGTCTATCACTACCTCCACTCCTGGTCTCAACAAATGATTCAACGCTTTGAAATGTATGCTTTCCAATAGGAATTTGTGGCTGTAATCTTTCCTCATTTCTATGGGACTTTACTCCTGATTTCTTACATAGAGTGAAAATCAGGACAGGTAATCCAAACCACTAGTTGTAGAGCTCTTAGCTACGCTCCGAGAATGATGAACTATCAGAGTACCAACATCTATTACTTTTATGTTCTGAATGCAATATTTTAATACAACTCTATCTTTTGCTACATTGGCCAGATGATAGTAACTTAGCAAAGATGAAGTGGTGTAGTCAAAATGGAAGCGGAGAAGTTAAATTTCTTATTATTTTTAATTCTCCATTCTCCTCTTCCATCAGTCCGAAAAGCAATCACTTCATCCAGTAATGAATTAGTCATCATAAATGCAGCATACTCATCTTGAAATACATTCCTCAACCCATAAAAGGCATTGATCCTTTCTATAGAAAATTCAACTTGCTTACCTCTTACAAGGATGTGATCATCAGCAACAAACCTCAAGTTGGCATAAAACTCTCAAATTATTGGCACAATTGCTACTGTAGTGAAGTAGAAAAACCTTTCCCAATTTCTGGCAATGATCAACATCTTGATCTTGCCACCTGGGTTAACGAATACTCATTCCTAGATTAATTTTCTTGATTCTATTTGAGTGACTGTGTTGGGCATTGAAATTGACAAACATTCTTGTATCAAAATCATCTGACGACCTTCCTCTCTTTCCTTATGGAGCCATTTAAAGTTCTATTAAAATCCAAATAAATTACAAATAAATTATAAAATAAAAAATCTAACTCCCCAAGTAAGATTATTTGGTAAGAAACTTTTCACCATGAGTTTTCTTCAAGCTTTTTCATAAAAAATTCCAAATTTTGGATTTTTCATATTGTAGGAAAATCCATGGTGAAAATAAAAAATTTCTAAATTAGAGTGAAGCTCTTACCAAGAAAAGATGAAATCTAAGATGTTTGGCCTCCAAAATCTTCTTTATCGCACTCAATGCGAAGCCCTAGGTCAAAGTTTAGAGGTAGGAGATGACCCAAGCAGGTAAAAATGAATTTTTACAGTGCGATTTCGTAGTTTTTTTAAAAAATCTGGTGTTTTTGGGAATTTGGCGCATCTTGAGCCACATCTAGCGCATCATGCGCCAACTCTCTGTAAACTTGCGCATCTTGCACCAATGTCTTAATTTTTTCAGATTTCACTTTCATTGAAAATCCAATGTGTACCGCTTTACGTCATCCTCTAATTAACTCAAATAAACCTTTATAAGTATAATTAAACATTATTCTAACATCAACCTTTCACAAACAACACAAAACTCACTTTTATATATAAAATCTACACTATTACAAACTAACATTTTTCAAGCCAACAATCATCTAATTCAGTGTCCAAAGCAAACCAAACCGTCCCAATATTGAAATATAAACATCAAAATACCAAACAAAAACATTGATATAGTTCAACCATAAAAGTAAATGCAATCCAACATAACAAAATAACTAAAACAACTAGTATTAAACAAAACGTTCTGTGCATAGATTAAGTTCAAACATCTTCTTCACTCTCATCTTTTTTGATATCTCCCATAGATTGGTAATGCATCTACAAGTTGTAGAATGGTTGATAAGGAAACTCATCAGTTGAATCCTCCCCAATCCAAGCATGTTTCTAGAACATACGTACCAAACCATCTTAAATATGACAAGTATGCTCAAAATGTTCTTTAAGTATTCAATCCAAATGATCCAATATTTCATAAACATCCCCAATTGCATGCACAAGATTTTGCACCTCTTTTTTTTTTCTTTTTGATTCTTTTCAACAGTGCGTTCGAACTGAAGTAAGGCTGAATAGGTAATAAATTCTGGGATGCTTGATTCATTAGTACATTCATATCGTTCTCATCTCCCATTTCAATACAGTTGCAATAGACTTCTGGATCCATCGGCTTCCAAGGGAGAAACACTTTTTCCTAACTCTCATAAGGTACTTGCAATTGACTGCATATTAAGAAAATAATGGATGGATGCCCCAGCCTAGTAAACAATCCATTGACAATAAAACTCAAAACTGATTTCAGAATTATTGCTACAATGTCAACAGGTTTTCTAGTTTGAATACAGTAGTTTTGAAAAAGCACTCTCCTTAGTTACCTTACTGATTTTCACAGTAGCAAGTAATTTTAATGCAATAAAGAAGTGTCATGCCTTAGAAGAGGGAATTTAATAATGATAACAAAAAACTTACATTTTCATCATCTTTGGCCTCCCAATTTGCATCTTCATTTGTAAGGTATCGATAGAGTTCTTTCATATTATCTCTCGTAGGGGTAAAATTTGCATAGTGCCAAATAGACACGTTTTCAATCATAAACATCTCGTTTATTCTTGAATAAGTGAATTGCACAAATCTACCTCACATATAGACAATTTCTTGGTTGATTCCATGTAGATTTGCATAAAACTCTTCACCACAAGGACAACTACGGTGGCAGTAGTGTAACAAAGCACTTCCTAGTGTCTTTGTGCAATAATCTCTTCCACTCGAGTATTCGATGTGTTAATTCCTTGATTCACAAACCTCCTTTCTTTGCTTAGCCTCTTCTTCACTAAAACTCGATCATCCAACTTTTGCGCATTGAAACTGATGAACTTTCTCAGCTGAAAATTCTAAATCTAGCATATTTTTAGAGTAGGACGCCATTGGAATTTAAATCTAGCGACTCTTCTCACGTTTCTCCCCTAAAATGGACTTTAGAATCATCTTTTGGGAGTTATATGGAGAAAAACTAGCCAAAATGCCAAAAACCACCTTTTAAAATGTTTTAAGTCATTTTCGTTGTCACGGCGCATCATGCGCCGATTCTGGTGCATCATGCGCCAGCCCTCTGGAACATGACGCAACATGCGCTATGTCCAAAAAAATTGCTATTTTGATTACTGATACACCTAAAAGATATAGTATTTTTAGACACATTTTTATACTTATTTTTGAGATATTGCGCTTTAATGGAAGATATTTTTGTGTTTTTCTAGCAGATACAAGTAAAAATGGAAAAAATGCTTAAAAGAGTGAAAAAAGATCAAATTTGGAGCAAAAAGGAGAAAAATTGTGCAAAAGAGTTTTGGTGCCAGTTACTAGACGAGTAAAATCGATTTTCATGAATTTTGAAGAGGTTTTTTAGGCACTCATTGGCTTAATAGGTGGTTGTAACCACCATGGACAAANAGAAGGAGTGAAAAAGGATCAAATTTGGAGTAAAAAGGTGAAAAATTGTTCAAAAGAGTTTTGGTGTCTTAGCGCCGATTAAACAGAGAAGGCAGCGCCTAAGCACTGAGACCCCATAAGCGCCGGTGGCAGTTACTAGACGAGTAAAATCAGTTTTCACGAATTTCAAAGAGGTTTTTGAGGCACCCATTGTCTTAATAGGTGGTTGTAACCACCATGGACAAAAAATTATCATGAAAGGATGCATCTCTTGGGCAATTATATTGAAACAAGATACATTTTGAAGAGATCCCAAGGCACCTCTTGGAAAACTATAAAAGAAAGAAGACAGGACTTAGAAAAGAGTCCTGAAAATATTGGCAAGTTTTGAAAGTTCTTTTCTGGGAGTTAGTTCGGAGAGGTTTTCAGGACCCACTTTTTATTTACTTTATCCTTTTTGTTATTTTGTTTTGAGTGATTATAAAAGAGAAGAGATTCAAAGGAACTTTAAGAGTTTGGTGGAGTACTTGAGAAAAGTTTATATCTTTTTTATTTTATATTACTTTTAGTTTTAACTGAGACTTGTTGTTGGTTTGACAATGATTTTTTCTTTTAAACTAAAGTGTGGTTTTTTTTCTCCATAGATTCTGAGTAGTTTTCTTTATCTTTCTTCTTAAAATGATAAGTAAATAAGTTTTGGATGGAAGTTGTGGAGAGTATTGATCTTTAATGTTGGAAGAAGTTGTGATGATTTAAATCCATGCACTTCATTTACTTCTTGATTTAGCCAATCCAGATGTTAAAATTTGTTGTGAGAACATGTAAGAACCGGGCTGGTATTTTCTCAGTCAACAATTGGAAAGAATCACATGAGATTGTATGAATGAGAATGTATTTTATATGATTGAGTCCAAATAAATATGGAAATATTCATCGATGGGTGTAGAGTTATAGGACTTTAAAGTGGCGGTTAAAGCCCTTAACTTGGTTTATTGTTTTAGGTTCTGATACAAGACTGTTAGCCCCCAGGTAGAGGGAATCGAGGGAACTCTAGAGTGAGAGCTAGTATCTTCCTTGCCTAGTCGATCTTCATAACTATTCAAATTTTGAATTAGCCAATATTCTTTATAGCATCTCTAGTAAGGGTAAAGAATATTATTGCTCCTATTTGCTATAGATTAACCAATGTTCTTTATAGCATCTCTAGTAAGGGTAAAGAATATTATTGCTCCTATTTGGCGAACACAATTTGTATACTTCCACAAAAGAATTCCTATACTTATTACTCATTCATGATAAGAATGAAGATATTTTCATATTAAATACTTTTCTTCTACAAAAACTTTAGTTATCTTTTTAGTTATTACTGTTTTGTTAAAATATCAAAAATACCAAAAATATTTAAATTTTAAATTCATGCAAAAATTGTTTTTAGTTTAAGTAATTATCTTTTGAAAAATAGAAAAACTATCTAAAAAGTACATATTACATAATCTTCTCTGTGGGTTCGATATTCAAGTCTTAATCAAAAAGTCTTATATTACTTGATAACGATACGTATACTGTGGGTTCGATATTCAGGTCTTAATCAAAAAGTCCTATATTACTTGATAACGATATGTATACTTTGAGTAGTATCCCAATATAAATATATATAAATTAAAAAGCTAAATTCTTATTTTTCTTCAGGATCAAATTTTTTGTTTTGTTGCAAAATAAGGAAATATAAGTGAAAAATACCATCAAAATTATTGTTATACTGTGCATAAGCATTAGGTATCCAGGGATCACCTGCCATAGGGGATGAGTCTGAGTTCACTCCAGAGCCGACGATACCAAAGGCTTCAGATGAGCTTTGTGTGGGTTGTCTGACATGCAACACTGAGATTCCCACACTGATACCAGCTACGGGGGCATTTGTGGAATGCCCAGACTGCAATGTCCTCCACTTAGAGCGCTACAGTACTATGGAGGAGTACACGACCACCGATGATGGATTTCAGATCACCGATCACTTAATGAAGGTATCATATATTCCACTAGATACAGAGATAACACCGACAAGGGTTCCTACTGATATTGAAATGAGGGAGCATTCTCAACAGCCGCCAATCATCAATACGGAAGAGTACTGCAAAATGAGTAAAGTAAATAAAAGGGAATTTGAATTTTATGAATAAGTTCAAGAAAGATACGTCAACATAATAGAAGGCTTGGAACTGTACACTAGAGTCTTCTTTGAAAGCGACGAAAGAAGCATTCTCAACTGTATATTTGACCTAAGGTACAGCAGTCGAGCGAGACTTCTGATGGAAAGACCCTATTCTGAACCAAGAAAATGGATGCGTGGAAAAGGCAAAATCGCCATTCAATATGGTTGTTGTTATAATTTCACCAAAGACAAACAAGGAAAGCCCATGGGGATTTTAAGACATTATAAGGTGGATCTGTTACCTTCTATAATAAAGTGGATGATTAAGAGGATGGTTCGATGGAGCATACTTTCACCTGATTGCATTCCTAACAACTGCATTATAAACTTTTACAATGAAGGTGATTGCATTCCCCCCCATATAGACCATCATGATTTTGTGAGACCTTTCTGCACGGTCTCCTTCATGAGTAAGAGCAATATACTGTTCAGGAAAGAAATAGACGTCATTGGCCCCAATGAGTTCAGAGGATCTGTGGAGATTTCGCTACCGGTGGGTTCAATATTGTTTCTTAAAGGAAATAGAGTATACATCACAAAACACTACATTCCAAGGGTATGATAACGCAGGATGTCTGTAACTTTCAAAATGATGAATAACAGCATGATGTCGTATGGATTCCAACTAGATCAGAAACTAGAAGAGCTACAACTGTACAAGCTATGAGAGGGTTGCACCTCTAAGCACATGCAAACAGAACTCTTGTCCTGGAGCGTGGCTTAGTAGGTAAGCTCGATTGGGAGCTCACTCCACCGAGGATGGATAGTAAGGGGATACCATTTGTACTACATTTTGACACAACATATACAAATATATATGTATCAGATATGCTCAGCTTATGATATGTACCCAACATGAGATATTTTCCAGATGTACTCTAAATGCGTTCAGCATGTTGTACTTTTTTATGCTTCGGCTTATATTCAATTTGTAACACCTGTTTGAAGCAGATCAATGAAATTTCTTACTCAAAATTCAGTCTGTTTGTTCAATTGCCCCTTTTGTGCGATGGATAAAGAGCGACAGAACCATACATTGGTTCTGAACTACAATGAATGAAGAACAAAACAATAAAAACTTGATATTAAAAAAATTTAAATAAAATACCCTCTTCTGAGAACCAACCAAAAAAATTGAATTTAGAAAATATATTTTTTATAATTAAATGTGATAAAACTAGCAATAAAAGAAAAGAAATATGTTGAGTTGATTTCCTCGCGCAACACGACTGTCTTTGTCCACATTAAACTTCTTCACAATCCCTGCGGAATTTCATATTTTGCACAAAATCTAATAAAATTTCACAATTTTTTTCTCACCAATACCTATCCTCACATAACATGTATCTATGAGTTCAACAACACAAATTCTCTACACTATTTTTATATTGTTCTTGGGGACAATACCGAGATGCTAATTCTTTTTCCATTACCCCTTTGGGTTGGATGTTAGTCCAGAGCTTTCCTCCCTAATGTGACACATACCTTTGAGATTGATGTAAGACTACCTTAAATGGAACATGACGTTTGATTCTCTACACATATCTTCGAGATTAGTAAAAAACCCACTTGAATGGAACATGGCATCCGATTCTCTACATATATCTTCGAGATTGGTATATGACCCTCTTTAATAGAACACAAAATCCTATTCTAATTTTGGGATCAGTATCTAAATTCTGATTCCTATCTTTTGAGGATGGTGCCTAAATTATGACTCTCTTTCTGATATTGATACCTAAATTTTATATCTCATTTTAAGACCAGTACCAAAATTCTGATTCCTATTCTTCGAGGTCGGTACCTAAATTTTAAATCTCTATCTGAGATTGATACTTAAATTTTAATTCTCGTCTTGGGATCAGTTCCTAAATTCTGATTCATTTATTTTGAGGTCGGAACCTAAATTTCGACTCTCTTTCTGAGATTGATACCTAAATTTCAATTCTCATTTTGGGATCAGGACCTAAACTTTGATTCCTATCTTTTGAGGTCGGTACCTAAATTCCGACTCTTTCTGAGATTGATACCTAAATTTCATTTCTCGTCCCGAGATCAGTACCTAAATTTTGATTCCTATCTTTTGAGGTCGGTACCTAAATTATGACTCTCTTTTTTAGAATTGATACATATATTTTAATTCTCATCTCAAGATCAGTACCTAAATTTTGATTCCTACCTTTTGAGGCCGGTACCAAAATTTTGACTCTCTCTTTTGAAATTGATGCCTAAATTTCAATTCTCATTCTGAAATCAGTACCTAAATTTTGATTCACTTCTTTTTGAGATTGGTACCAATATTCTGATTCTCCCTTTGTGGAATTGATGCTTAAGTTTCAATTCTCACTTCGAAGTCAGTACCTAAATACTGACTCCCCTTCTCCAAAAACACCTGAAACTTGATAATTTTAAACTCACTCTCCAATCCTCAGCGAGAGTTCCAACTCCTTGATTTCGATCAGATATTCACTTACTAATTCCCCAGTATGAATTGCTAGCACTCGATTCTACACCTCGTTCTAAGTCTGTTGGCTTAAAAGTCTGTGTTGCTTTTGTTGATATCGTCAGTCAATGCCAATACGCATGGTGTGCTTGCCCAGCACACCATACCTATTGAAGGTCCATTTGTTGACCTCACTTTTGGTAGAGGTTTAACTTTTCCTCTTTAGTAGCCTAAGGTCTTGCCATAGGACTTTCCTGTTGACTATTCTTAGAAAATTAGAAAAGGAACCATCACAATTAGAAACTCTAAACTCTTCCTTCCTCAACTTGAAGTTTCACATATTAATCCTATAAAACTGCTTGCCCTTAGGGATGACCTCGGGTGATGGTTTGGAGCTAGTTCACTCACTTGCTCTCACTATCACCTGGATCCACTCACAACTTTAAACCCAGAATTGTTGACTTTGATCCATTGATCTTTTGGCAGACTCATGTAGATGGTCCCCTAGACCCACTAGCCCTAGGCTAGTGTTTAGCTAAGACTAGTGCATAAAGGACAAATTGGGATTTCCTTGGTCCATAGCTCATATAAGGTGGTTGGCACCCCAATTCCACCAAAACATCTAACTTGGCGTTGTCTCCAAATCCACCCAAACTACCTAAATGCCCTTGAAACCCTAAATTTGACCAAAATTCTCAAATTCATCCAAGATACCCGAACTTCTTCAAAAATCATTTCAATCCATTTCAAAATACCCAAATTGCCCAAATCCACCCAAAATTACCAAAATACCCTCAAATTTGCCAAATTTACAAAAATACCCTTGGCACCCCAAACTTTTCCAAAACATCCAAAATCACTTTAAATGTATCCAAAACCAATTTGGAACCCTACAATTGAACCCAATTTAACCATTTTGACTAAAACCCCGAAATTGCCTTTAAGCCTCAATTTACCCAAATCCAGTTCAAATGTCCATCAATTTGGCCCCAATTCCCATCAATTTCAGTCCTAAAATTAAATTAAACTTTCATATAATCAATCCAAACCAAATCCAAGCCTAATTGACCCATTCTCTGAGCCCAATTTTGATCCAAATCAAAAACCCTAATTTTGACCCTATGACTTGATCTCACCTAACTGAACAATATGATCCTTTCAATGGCCTCAATTTGAATCTTAAAATTTTAATAACACTCCTACACATCAAATTGGACCTTCAATTGGCCTTGGTTAATCCTTAATTTCACTCAAGCTTAACCCAAAATCAAAATCCCCAAATTTGCTCCAAATTGGTTATGCCTCAAAATTCCACCAAATTGAGTGCCCTAACCCCAAAATTGGCACCCAAATGGTATTGAGAGCTCTTCATGAGATTATTTTAAACCATTTTAAACCATTAATTTGGACCTTCCATAACCTTTGCCCAACCTAGACCCAAGTATAACCCAACACCCCTAAATTGACCAAATGCCCAACATTTTCTAAATTAAACCTGCAAACCAATTCAAAATCACTCCAAATCTTTTTTAAACCTCTTATGACAATCATCTACATAATTTTGATCAATAAATTGAGCTTAATTTCATGGTTAGCCTATTCCAAACTCAACTTCTAGCCATTTTGACCCAAATTGATCCCATGCATCGAAATTAACTTAGCCATGCCTAAGCCATGAAATTAATGACACCACAACCACCAGATACACCCTAAGGACCAGGCTAAATCCACATAAACAAGTTAAGCTAAGCTATGGACCAATGTTCCCTTGATTTAATGGATTTCATCCCATATTTGGCCTAAACTCTAATATCTTATCCATCATTGCTTACCCTTAGGAGTTAACCATCATTAAGCACCCTCTTGCCTCTCTGAGCCAAGAAGTGACCATAACATGGCCAACCACCACCTCATCCACTGAAAACAGCTTGCCCAAGAGAGCCCCAAGTGGCCAAAACCCAAAATTAAACCTCCCTAACTTGGCTCACTCCCATTGGCCATTAGAGCCTTTCTTCCCTCCACCTCAGCAAGCTTTAGCACCCAATTCCTAGCCCTGAGCTCCACCAGACAGCCATGGCTATAAGTGAAGTTCAATTTGGTGGAATTTTGGGGTTATGGAGTTCAATTTGGTGGAATTTGGGGGCATGGCTAGTTTGGGGTTTTGGTTCAAGTTGATTTTCTGTTAAATTGAGGCTTGACTAAGGCCAATTGAAGGTTCAATTTCATGTGAGAAAGTTTTGTAAAGAGTTTATTTTCAAGATTGGGGCATTTGGATAAATTTGGGGGTTCAATTTCGTGAAATTTTGGCTTAGGGTCAAATGGGGGCTTTTTGATTTGGGTTGAAATTGGATTCAAATGTGGATCAATTGGACTTGGATTTGATTTCAATCAAGCTTGGAAATGATGAACTTGAGTATATAATTAAAATTTTTGATGATTGGGATAAAATTGGTGGACATTGGGGGTGAATTGGGGAAATTGGGTCTTTAAAGGCAATTTAGGGTTTTTTGTCAAAATATGTCAAATTGTTCAAATTGAGCTCAATAGAATGGTCCACATTTATTTTAGGGACATTTAAAATGATTTTGAAGATTTTAGGACAATTTGGTTAACCAAGGGTATTTTTGTAATTTTGGCAAAATGAGGGGTATTTTGGTATTTTTGAATTTTTTGGGAGTGATTTGGTCAATTTGGGTGGTTTCCAATGTTTTAAAATGATTTTTGGACAAAATTGGGTATCTTGGGTAATTTTGGTCAATTTTGGGGTTTCAAGGTAGCTTAGTAATTTGGGTAGATTTATGCGTAAAAGGCTAAGTTGGGTAGTTTGGTAAAATAAGGGTACCCTACTTGAGTCATGGACCAATAGAATTCCCTACTTTGGGTCCTTCATATACTAGTTTTAGCCAAACTTTATCTTAGGGCTAGTGGGTCTATAGGACCATCTACATGAGTCTCCCATAGGTTTGGATTTAAGGTTGTGAGTGGAAGTGTAATGTGCAAGTGTGTGTGAGAGACCAACCAAGACCTCACCATTAGAGGGTTAACCCTAAGGTCAAGCAGTCCTATAGGGACTCTCCTTGAGCTCCCTCATATTGACCCCACCTACTAAATGCTAGAGGTTAGAACCAATATGTGGAACTTTAAGCTGAGCAAAGAAAACTTTAAAATTTCTAATGGTGAGGGTCCCATTTCTAGTCCTCTAAGAATATTCAACAGGGAAATTTTATGGGTGGACCCTAGTCTAATAAATAGGAAAGACTAGACCTCAAACAAAATTGACGTTAACAAAGCAATTTGGTGAAAATTGGGTTGAATTTGGGGTAATTGGGATTTAAAGGGAAAATTTGAGATTTTGGACAAAAATGGTCAAATTGGACTTCATGAGTGGTCAAGATTGGTTTTGGGAGTATTTGGAATGATTTGGGAGGTTTTGGGAGAATTTGGGCCACGTAGGGCATTTTGATAATTTTTGTGAAGTTAGGGGTATTTTAGGAATTTTGAAAAATTTCAGAAGTTTTGGGATTTTTTTGACAATCTAAGTTGTTCAAAGTGGTTTGGGATGATTTTTGGGGTAAATTGGGTAATTTGGGCAGATTTGGGCAAATTAGGATTTTAGGGGTAATTTGGTAATTTTGGGAAAGTTTGGGGCTAAAAGGCCAAAACTAGGCATTTGAGTAGAATTAGGGTTCAATAGGAATGTTAATCATAAAAATACCCTTATGGTGCCATGAGACTAAAGAAATCCCATTTTGGATTCTCCATATGTTGGTCTTATCTAAACACTAGTCTAAGGCTAAAGGTTTGGGCGACCATCCACACGAGTTTCCAAAAGAATGAGGGAACTAGGCTTGAACCAAGCTCAGTATAAGTAGGTTAGGGTTGAGGTTGTGAGCAAGAGTGAGAGGTTCAAGTGTATGTGTATTACTGACCAAAGCCACACTAGCTAGGGCTAACCATAAGGTCAGACAGTCCTATAGGAACTCCCTTTGAGCTCCCCCATGCTAGTTTTCCCTGTTAAATGCTAGAAGTTATAACCAACATGTGAAACTTCAAGATGACCAATAAAACATTTTAAATTTCTAATGGTGAGTGTTACATGACTGGTCCTCTAGGATAGTCAACAGGAAAGTTCTATGGCTAGATCCTAGGCTTCTAAGAAAGTGACTAGACCTCAACTAAAAGTGAGGTCAACAAAATAATAAGAAAAGAGGTGGTCCATTAGGAACTTAGTAAGAGATATTCAGAGTTTCTAAGCATTGGACTGATGTATTTCATCTAATAATTAATATACTAAATTATCACAAATAGAAATATAAATGAGCATTTAAGCATTACTTTCCAAATCATTCAAACCAGGAGCAAAGAAGAGTTTTGAATTTTTTCTCTAATCATACCAAAAATGTTAACCCCCATGAGCATTTAAAGCACTATTTGAAAATCAATAAAGTAAGGAGCAAGTAGAGAGCAAAGAGGAGCTTTCAGAATTTCTCTCCAAACATACCATCACGTTTTGAAACTCAGTAAAGTAAAGAGCAAGTAGAGAGCAAAGATGATCTCCCCACTAACCCCTTTCCAAGGAAACAAAAAAATGAGTATTGAATAGCATTTTAGAGGCATTCTTTTCCAATCTTAAAAATAAAATAGAAGAAAACAAGAGAGATTGTCCACCACCATGTTAAACAAGTTCACCATTCATGCTTGAGAGATTAAACCTTCTTGCAAGCTAAACAATTATGCCACCATGATCAGGATTAAAGAAATAATAGCATAGACTATTCCTCCTCTTCTTCCTCTTTTCTATTTTTTTTCCCTTTTAGCTGAGAGAACAATTAAGACCATATCAGGAATAGTCGAGCAAGCAACCAATAGAAACAGCGAATAGCTATGGGAGAAAGAAAATAGGGAGTATGTTGCTCGGTTTACCCAAAGCAAGTACAAAAAAGGAACAATACTCCAAGAGCACCAAGCACGTTAGGGAAAAATCAACCAAGAAGAAAACCATCTGGAACTCTGGCAGCACCTCCCTCCTTACACCAATTCTCCAACCAACCAAAAAACCTCCCCCAAGTGGCGTATTTATAGCCAAGAAGGAGGAGAAGAACAGGTGGCGCGAAGGTGCAAATTGTGAATAAAGCAATCGTAGGGCTTAATGGTCATATGGGGATTCCTTTTGAGTTTCCTCGTGTTAGTTCCAATCTCTTAAGTGCTAGAGGTCAAGAAACACACATGCAGAACTCCAAAAAGAGTAAATAAGTTAGTTGAATTTCTAAACTATGGCGGTTCCATTACTAAGACTCTATGATAGTCAAAGAGAGAATACTAAGGCTAGACCTTAATTTCTAAGAAGAAAACTAGACCTCGTCAAAAATGTGTTCAATAGGGACACCGGCTAGCTACAGTGATAGTTATTTATAAAGTTATTTAACAAAATTAAAAATATTTTGAATTTTTTAAAACAAGTTAATTTTTTTTAATAAATTAAAATAAACTTAATAAATATAAGAAATAAACATGTTAAAAATAAAAGTATACATACATACATACATATACATACATACATACATACATACATATACATACATATACATATATATATCTATATTTATATATTATATGTGTGACTTGGGCCTGTTTGCTGCCTCTATCTCCTGCTCCAGTTTCACTTGCAAGCAGCTGTTAATCTCTGCATTTTAGTTTTACTACTTGCTGTCAGATGCTTGGTTTCACTAGAACAAGTGCCTCAGACTGCTCATCCTTTTTCACCTTCTTTTTTGTTTTGGTTGGAATCTTTTGGGTACCTTTTGCAGGTTGTGAGATGTAGATATAATGATATTTTGATTCTCAGCATGTTGCATCACTCGGTTGGGACTCCACCTACTATGAATTAGGATTTTTTGGCTTTACAACTCTCAAGGCTGACTTTGCTTTCTTCTGTTTAATGTTAATATTGGGTATAATTTATTGGATTGGTATGTTTTTTTGTCGGGTTACTTGTAATCTTGGGTTTGATAGATCTTTTTGACTCCTTTCTTTCTTTTGTTGCATGGAGTTATAATGTGGAAAAAGAAACCCCTAAAATATCATGTTTTTTTTTTTTTTGGTGTTTTTTAGTGGGTTCCTTTTTTCCTTCCCTCTCTTTTGTAATCTCATTTTATATTAACGGGAAGGGAGCCACGAGTTACTCTTTTATAAAAATAAATAAATAAATAAATAAATAATAAATATTATATGTGTGTGTGTGTGCGCGCGCGCGCTCGCAAGCTTTGGCCTGTTGGTTGGTGGTGTTACTGTAAATCCCCTCAGGTTAAGGATTTGAATCCCTATAGCGCGGTGGTCCTCGAATAATAACACATAGCACCGGCTTCTCACCATAGGGCCCAGTGTATAAGGAATTAGTATTTGAGCCTATGTGAAATACCAATTATTTCTAATATATATATATATATATATATATATATATATATATATATATATATATATATATATATATNTCTTTAGTTATCTTTTCAAGTTGTTACTGTTTCATTAAAATCTCAAAAATACCAAAAATATTTACATTTTAAATTCTTGCAAAAATCATTTTTAGTTTAAGTAATTATCTTTTTAAAAATAGAAAACCTTTCTAAAAAGTGCATATTGCATAATCTTCCTTGTGGGTTCGATATTCAGGTCTTAATCCAAAAGTCCCATATTACTTGATAACGATATGTATACTTGCATGGTATCCCAATATAAATATATATAAATTAAAAGATAAATTCTTATTTTTCTTCAGAATCAAGTTTTTTGTTTTGTTGCAAAATAAGGAAATATAAGTGAAAAATACCATCAGAACTATTGTTATACTGTGCATAAGCATTAAGTCAGTCAGGATCAAGTTTTTGGCGCTGTTGCCGGGAATTAAAATCTTCAAGTAGTGGTGTCAACTTCATAAATCCTCACATATAAAAAAATATCAGGATCAATTACGATCCAAAAATTTCTCAATTCTTCTTTATAATTAGGTAAATAAAGATGTTTTTAAACTTTTTCAAATACACAAACTCTGTAAAAACATAAATATAAGTATACTAAAAAATATTCTGAAAAAAAAACAATCATAAGTATGGGTTTCCTCCCATAAAGCGCTTGATTTAATGTTGTCAGCCCGACATTCCCTGTCCTTATTCTAGGTGACCCAACATTACAATCTCTTTAAAAACTGGTCTTTAACCATCAAAATATGGTTTCAATATGTGCCCATTCACTTTAAATATCCTTTCAGTCTTGGGATCTTCAATATTAATACTCCATAGGGATAGACTTTTACAATTTTGAATGACCCTTTCTACCTAGACTTCAGTTTTCCAAGAAATAATTTTAATCTTGTATTATATAATAAAACTTCCTATTCATGTTCAAATTCATTTTTTATTATCTTTCGATCATGTCATTCTTTCATTCTTACATTATAAATCCTAACATTATCGTAAGATTCATTCCTAATTTCTTTGTTTTCATTCAAATGCAATAATCTTTTCTCACCAGCTTCTTTTAAATTGAAATTGAATTCCTATATAGACCAATAAGTTTTAAGCTCCAATTCTACTGGCAAGTTACAAGTCTTCCAAAAAATTAATCTATAAGGGGACATTCCTATAGGTGTCTTATAAGATGTCATGTACAACCATAATGTTGTATCTAATCTAGCACACCAATCCATTTTATTAGGATTTACACGTTTTTTTTCAAAATTTTTTTAATTTTACAAGTAGATACTTCTGCTAAACCACTAGTCTGGGGATGATAAGTGGTTGCAATTTTATGTATTATATTATACTTTTATACTAATCTTATAATTATTGCATTTCTAAAATGAGATCCTCCATCGGTAATGATTACTCTTAACATCCCATATCTTGTA
>JXCR01132764.1:862-26301 GCA_002079205.1 Phalaenopsis hybrid cultivar
CAAATGACAACCTCGGAATCCTAAGACGAGTTAGGGCTTATATTATATAGCAAGGCTATACAAAGGCCTAAAGATAAGGTGAGGATTTACGTTGCATAAGCAAGCAACCTCGAAGTCCTATGACTTTGTTGTTTTAAGTCTAAGGAAGGAAGATTGGTTTAGCTGGGGAAGACAGGTTTTGATGTTGAAGATGGCCGTGCTGCCCACCATGCTAGCTCCAAGCTCCTTACCACAACAAGTTTGAGTTATCGAGTGTGTTAAGTTATAATGTAAAATCAGGTGGCCCTATGGTTGAAGTTCTTTAAATTTTATGGGGGCATGTTAAGGTTGATTAAAGTGACACCGGTTAGGATCCTACGGTTCCGTCGTTCCGGTATCACTATTTTCTATTAGATTCACTTAGTCCAAATGAACTTACTAAACCCAACTTAATGAGTTCCATAATTTCATTTAAACCGTGGGGATCCTCGTTAGCAACCGTAGGTTACCTCCTTCGAGGAATTCCCAATCATCCGATAGAGACATCTTAGTTTAGTTGAAGTTGTGGTTTTGTGTCATGTTTGTGATTAAATTTTGAGTTGTTTTATATTTTTAATGTTGTGGCAGTGAATTTTATTCTGGTTGATTTTAGTTTTGGTTTTGGTTATGGTTATGGTTACATGCAAGTTTATGTAGGCAAATGCTAGCATGAAAAATGTAAGGAAAAGGCAGAAGAAAGATGGTACTATAAACTGTAAAAGCGTACCTGGTGAGTCTTCTTGTTCCACCACCTGAAACTTAAAATGCATGTTAAGGTAGTTTATGAAGAGCAGGAAAGGTAAAAATTTTGGTAATTTTCCTAACTCTCTGTCATATCTTGGTGAGTCCTTAAAAGTTTAATTAAGGATGATTTCATTGAGCGAAGAATAGTCCTTAGAAGTTTAATTAAGGATGATTCCATTGAGTGAAGAATATTAAGTTTAATAGGCCTTTGAGGTATCCGACAAGTTAGGAGGGGGAAGCAGGTCCATGCCTCCTCTCACCAACTAGTGAAAAGTCTCGAGTCCATTTAAACTTATTATGTTTCTTAATGGTTCATCCTACAAATACCCTTATTACTCAGTGAACCCTGATGTCTCAATTATCCCTAAGAATAGGGTTATTATCACTTATCATTTAATTTGACAATTATGTGGGTGAAGACCCTTGAAGGGGAGTTAGTGTAATTTGAACACTTAGCCAAATTTTAATTTTAATTGGGCTTAGTGGTGTTTCAAAGATGTTTGATTTAATCATGTTTATTTCTCTATTCTTTGTTTAATCAATTTTTAATTTAGCATAAGTCATAACTAAGCCCTTAAGACCTAGGTGAGTGTCTTAATTAGTTCTGAAAAGGTTAAGCTTTAAGTAGTCATGATTAAAATTTATACCGCTAAATCCAAGATCATCTAATTTTTATAAACTTCCAAATCTTAATAATTTAGAAATTTATTAACTTATCTTTTTAATGAGGAAAGTGCTTTCAAATTTTTAATGATTTAGAAATTTATTAACTTATCTTTTTAATGAGGAAAGTGAAATTGGTAATTAATACCCCTTGCATTTCAAACATCAAATAAATTGATTAAGATCAGAGGTTATCCATTTTTCTCCTGTGTTTCAAGCATCAAATAAATTGATTAAGATCAGAGGTTACATTCTTACCAATTAACCCCTTTGTGTTTCAAACATCAAGTGAATTGATTAAGATTAGAGGTTACCCATTCCCCTCCTTGAATTAAGCCTAAATGTTAATTAAGGCAAAATTTCCAAAATTACACATTTGCCCATAAGCTTGACTTAAGCCTAAATATTAATTAACGCTAAATTTCCAAAATTACACATTCGCCCCTAAGGCTCTAATACTTCATAATTTGTCAAATTCACTTCAAATGAATTTGAAATTTTTATCCTACCTCATTCATGGGTCAATTAAGACATCAGAGGAGAAAATGTGATCTCAAAATTTAATTTATTTTATATAATTATTTTCATGCAAAAACAGGATTTTTCAAAGAAAATTCCTGAATTTAATTTATTTTATATAATTATTTTAATGCAAAAATAAGATTTTTCAAGGAAAATTCCTATTTAATTTATGTAATTATTTTCATGTAAAGATAGGATTTTTTAAAGAAAATTCCTAACTTGACCAAGGTAAATTATAATCCCTTGAAATTTTTATTAGAGGTAGAACTAGACCAAAGAAGTCTTTCGGTCAAATTTAATAATTGTTTGAATTCTTTGTGATTTATTAGAATTATTTTAAATTTTGGGTTATTAAATAAAAATAAAATATTTTAAGTGGTGAAAATTAAGTTTTGTATTTTTGAAAAATCTCTCTAAGGTCAAAAAACTCAGAGGAGCAAATTTTATATTTTTCTGATTTTTCTTTGATTTATTGGAATTATTTTAGTGAAAACTTTTTTTTACCCTTTTTTAAAAATTATTTTTAAGCTTTGAAATTCAATATCTTTATTTAGAAAATTAGGAAAAACATTCTAATTATTCTTAAGTGATTAGGAAACAATTTAGAACATTTTAATGAGTTTTTTTTTTATGATTTTTATGAATTTTTAATTATTTAAATATTGAAATAGGCTAAAAATCCAGTTTTTATTTTAAATATCATTTTATTTTTAGAAAATACCCCTGATCACAAAGAACTCAAAAAACTAAGTTTNTTTTTTGAAATTTTTGGATTTTTGGGTCAGGGAGGGGTATCTTGGTAATTTGGCCATTTTTGAAAATTTTTGTCAATTTTGGAAAATTTGGATGTATTCAAGGTGTTTGAAATGTGTTTTGATCAGCATTTTTGTCAGTTTTGGCAAATTTGAATGTATTGAAACGTTTGAAATGAGTTTTGATAAATTTGGGTATTTTACAAAATTTGAGAATATTAGTCAAATTTGGGTCTCAAGGGTAATTAGGTGATTTGGAGGTGCCTGGGTAAAAGGTGTATTCAAGGTGTTTGAAATGGGTTTTGATCAATTTTGGGTAATTTGGCAAAATTTGGGAAATGTTTGAAATGTGTTTTGATCAATTTTAGGTATTTTGGCAGAATTTAGGAATTTTGGCCAAATTTGGGGTCCAAGGGCAGTTAGGTAATTTGGAGGTGTCTAGGGCAAAAGACCAAGTTGGGCATTTCAAGTTTCAAGGGCAGTTAGTAATTTGGAGGTGCCTAGGGTAAAAGGTGTATTCAAGGTGTTTGAAATGGGTTTTGATCAATTTTGGGTAATTTGGCAAAATTTGGGAAATGTTTGAAATGTGTTTTGATCAATTTTAGGTATTTTGGCAGAATTTAGGAATTTTGGCCAAATTTCGGTCTCAAGGGCAGTTAGGTAATTTGGAGGTGCCTAGGGGCAAAATACCAAATTAGGCTTTTCAAATGAAGTTAGGTAGTTTGGAGGTGCCTAGGGGCAAAAGACCAAGTTAGGCTTTTCAAATAGAATTGGATCCATTCTAAATGAACCATGGATCAATGAAATCCTCATTTTGGGTCCTTATGGATTAGTTTTAGCTAGAATATTGTGAGGATATTGTGTACCCTAACTCCAAACCAACACCCAGGGTCAATCCTAAGGCAAGTAATATTATAGGAACTCTTCTTGAATCCTCTCACAATGATCTTACCTACTAAATGCTAGAATTTAAGCTCAATATGTGAAACTTCAAGTTGAGTAAAGATAAAGGCTTTGAATTTCTAATGGTGGGGGTAACTTTTCTAATTTTCTAAGACTAGTCAATAGGAAAGTCCTATGGCTAGACCTAGGCTACTAAAGAAGTTTTCTAGACCTCAACCAAAAGTGAGGTCAACAGAGCCACTAAGCTTTTAAAAAATACAGACAAGATGAGCTAGAATTCTAGCTCTCAATCAATTCAAAAAGATGAAGGAAATTGTCTACCTCAGGGACATTGAGATTCAAGAACTGGTAGAGAGGGTGAATGAGGGCCACAAATTGACAAAGAGTCTATAAAATGAGGTCACCAATTTGAAAAGGCGGCTCAAGAGCCAGCAGACTGAAGTTGAATTCCTTTAACTTAGCTTAACCATATACCAACATTTCAAAAACTTTTTTTTGGATTACTTGAGCATGTCTTGCAAACATCAACAAAGATCTTGGTTAGTAATGATGTTCGGGCCCTAAAGTGAGAGGAAGTCAGTTGTGTATTAGATTGGGTTAATGAACCTGACATGGGGAGACTAAAGAAGACGTGACATCCATAACCAATTGTTTCTTCTTTTTTTGATTTTGTATTTTGATATATGGGTTGTAACTAGATATCCTTATATGTCATTTGTTTCAGAAATATCATTATCATTGTATCAGCTATATAACAGTCATAATTGTCTTTTGCATATGGCTTTTAAATTTTTTCCTTAAGAGCCCAAAAAATTATGTTTGGATATTTGAACCATCATCTTGCGCTTTTTCCATATTTTTGCTTTTACACTTTAGTTTTGAATAAAATAAAAGGAGCAACTTACTTTTATGTATACTCAATGTTCTTATTTTATATTTCTTGGATTTTTCACGTTTTGTAGACAAACTTGCCCTTTCTACAAGAGCCTTTTCTTTGGCAACCATAGCTTCCATTAGAGACTTCTTTCCTAAGGGGGAGTTCATCTTGACTAGAAATGTTACAATGAGAATTTCCTCAATACATAACACGAGACTAGATCAATTTTAGATGTAAATGCCCTAGAATATTGTAAGATAAAATTGTGTTTTCAATGATTATTTAAGACTTTAGTTAGTTAGAGATGATGAAGCATTGGACACCATGAATGAACGGGAAGCATGTTATTTCTTTGAACAGTTCGGGCTAGGTCTTTTATTCCCTTTATCAAAGGAATTGAAAAAGTGTTGAACTTCTATGGGTTGGTGATCAGCCAAGTCCTGACATACTCAATAACAATTGTGATGTATGTAATATTTCTCTTGTGGGGTTTTAAAATTATATTGATGCATGAATATTTTTCATAGATTTCTCTGACTGAACTCCTATTCTAGATGAACAATTATCTTTTCTCCTTATCATATGTCAAATTTCTGGATTGGATAATAAATTGCGTGATTGAAAGCAAAATTTTAGCTTCATTCAGCATGAGGGTGATTGGGAGATTTTGATATCACTTAATCCCTATGCGGATAAGAAGGTGTCAAGTGTTTTTGAACTATCCTTGGTAGAGTTATTTAGTTCCTATTGTCTTAAGGAGAAGAAGTTAAATGTCTAGCTTTTTGAAAAGAGAGTTGCTAGGTGAATATTTTTATTTATTGCTCAAGTAGTTATAAGTAATTATTGTCAAGATATTTGAACATCCAATAGTGTGCATTTTGTTCCCATCTCTTAAGAAATGTTGTTAGGCCTCTTTTCAAGTTGTCAGTGAGGTAAGAGCTTGAATCAACTAATGACAAAGAAAAGGATGCTGGTGTTAGAGTTTCATACTGGTCCTGATATTTTTTTTATATGTAAGAATTTATGAAGTTGACACCACTACTTGAAGATTTTAATCCCCGGCAACGGCGCCAAAAACTTGATATCTGTGATTATTGTTTATGTGCACAGTATAATAATGTCTTTGATTATATTTTTCACTTATATTTCATTACTTTGCAACAGAACCACGAACTTGATCCTGAAGAAAATAAGAATTTAACTTTTTAATTTATATATATATTGGGATACTACACAAGTATATGTATCGTTATCAAGTAATATAGGACTTTTTGATTAAGACCTGAATATCGAACCCATAGAGAATTTCACAATATGCACTATTAATCAACAAACTTTCTATTTCAAAAAGACAATTACTTAAACTATAGATATTATTATAGTAATTAAAAATCAATTCTTTTTTGTATTTTTGAGATATTGACAAAACAGTAACAACTTCTAAAGATAACTTGAGTTTATGTAAAATAAAAGAACTTAATATGAAAATATTTTTCTCCTTATCATGATCAGTAATAAGTATAGGATTTCTGTTGTGAAAGTATGCAAATTGTGTTGTGTCAAATAAGAGGAATATTATTCTTTACCCTTACTAGAGATGCTATAAAGAGCATTGCTAATTTAAAGTTTGAATAGTTTTGAAGACCGGCTAGGCAGAGAAGATACTAGCTCTCGCTCTAGAGTTCTCTCGATTCCCTCCACCTGGAGGCTAGCATCTTGTATCAAAACCTAAAATAATAAACCAAGTTGGGGGCTTTAACCTGACACTTTAAAGTTCTCTAACTCTACACCCTTCAAAGATTATTTTCCTATTTATTTGCACTAAATCATATGAATTAGCAATTCATCCAACCTCATGTGATTCTTTCCAATTGTTGACTGAGACAATACGAGCCCGGCTCTTACATGCTCTTACAACAAATTTTAACATCTAGATAAGCCAGATCAAGAAGTAAATGGAGTGCATTGAATTAAATCATCACAACTTCTTCCAACATTAAAGATCAATACTCTCCACAACTTTCATCCAACACTTTAATTACTTATCATTTTCAAGAGAAAGATAAATAAAACTACCCATAATCCATGGAGAAAATAAAACCACACTTTAATTTAAAAGTAGAAATCATTGTCAAACCAACAAGAAGTCTCAATTTAAAACAAAAGTAGTTTAAAAACAAAGATCAAAACTTATCTCAAATCCTCCGCCAAATTCTTGAAGTTCCTTTGAATCTCTTCTCTTTTACAACACTCTTAACTCTCACAACAAAACTAAAAACAAAAAGGATAAAGTAAATTTGTGGTGCCTGAAAATCTCTCCAAACGTTCCTCCCCGAACTTCTTCAAGAACGTCCTAAGACTCACCCTTTTCAAGCACACTTCAAAAAGTTTCAACTTCTTTTTTTTTATAAATCTCCATGAGGTTCCTTGGCAACTCTTCAAAATGTGTCCCAATTCGATGTATTTTCTAAAGAATGCATCCTTTCACAAGTCCTTTAATCATATTTTCGTTTTTAGTGGTCATAACCACCCTCATTAAGCAATAGGTGCTTCAAATTTCTCTTTAAAATTTTGCAAAATGAATTAAACCGTTAAATAACCGCCTCTAGCGCTTAAGCGCGGGGCCTCCGGCGCTTAGGCACGACCTTCTTTGTTTCACCAGCGCTTAGGCGCCAAAATTCTTTTGCACTATTTTCACATTTTTGCTCCAAAATTGATCATTTTTCTCTCCTTTTAGTATTTTCATCTTTTTACTTGTACCTGAAAGAAAAACACACAAATACTTTCCATTAAAGCGCAATATCTCAAACATAAGTATAAAATATGTCTAAAAACACTATATATTTTAGGTGTATCAAAAAATCTCCCAAACTTAAAATGTTACTTGTCCTCAAGTGACACTTCAATCTTTAAAAACTAAATAAGTATGATATGTATATGAGTTTCTTTAGGAGTTACTAAAATATAGATTTATAAATATAGTAGTCCAATTTAGAAAAAAATATTTAGTAAATGAGACCAACTTAAAGTTTAGAAANCATAAGTATAAAATATGTCTAAAAACACTATATATTTTAGGTGTATCAAAAAATCTCCCAAACTTAAAATGTTACTTGTCCTCAAGTGACACTTCAATCTTTAAAAACTAAATAAGTATGATATGTATATGAGTTTCTTTAGGAGTTACTAAAATATAGATTTATAAATATAGTAGTCCAATTTAGAAAAAAATATTTAGTAAATGAGACCAACTTAAAGTTTAGAAATTTTTAATTTTAAGAAATATGAAAATATGAGTTCCTATCTAATTCAGAAATATTATAGATTTTCCAAATTTAGAATTTAGTCCTTTTATTATCTCTATTTAAAATTTTTTTATTAAGAATAATTTTACTTATTATATTATATCCTTAAGCTTATGAGTTTCTCAAGTCTTATACTTTAAAAGATCAAACGTGGAACTAATTTTTTATTAGATACTAATCATCAAGCTTCTCCTTCGTTACATTTTTTTTCTTTTCTTTTTCTTTTTCTTTTTCTCAGGCAAGGATTACTACATCTGGATAGGCTTTTAATGATTTTAAATTCCACTTCTCCTTTCTTTAATCAAAGTCTTGCTATAAATCTTTTACTTATAAATATAATAATAGTTTTGAAAATTATTTTTTAATAAAAGAAATTTAAGTATTAAAAATAAAAATCTAAATTTCTAAATTCTTCAAAAATACAATTTTTCTTACTAAAGATAGTTACATTATATTTAGCATTTTCTACACTAAAAAATTTTAAACAAAAAGTTCTTCTTCATTACTCAAAATTTTAACTAAATTTTTTTACTCATTTATATAATCAAATTTTACTTCCCTAATATAACTTCATATACATGATCATTTTTCTTTTCAAATCAAATTCACTTGTAGTACATTTGAGAACAAGAAAATTTAAGTTTGAAAATATTTTTCATTCCCCCCCCCAAACTTAAATTTTTAACAAGATTAAACAGTTTAGTAGCAGATATACATATAAGCAGAAATGAAAATTGAAATAATATGCTTACATGAATTTTTATACCATAATTATACAATTATAAAACTAAAAATAGGAGTAAAATTAATTTTTGATCATTTTTTTTATCATTTTTATTTTAATTTAACATGTAGAGATTCATTAGACTTCTAAGTAGTGAGTATATCCATAAAAACAAACTAATACACTAAATTTGATTTCACAATCTCAACATAAAAACAAACACACTAATAAGATAAAAGAAAAATATAGGGTAACAGTTTTCTGAAATTAAAGTTTAAAATTAAAGTTAGCAAGATTTTTAACTTTTCACAAGACATAGAAATAAGTTCAATCCTAACTAACTAAAACACAATAATCAACACACAACAACAATAGCTACCCTAGAATTTAAAATAAAATACTAACATAACACAAATATCACAATAACAATTAAACAAAATAAAAGTCTCACACATCACAAAGTCCAAACAAGAACATAAACTCAAATGTATCAAGTCCTAACCACGTAGTCCATCGCATATTACAAATATAAAAATAACTCAGTCCTCTTCCTCATCATCAGAATCACCACTACCCCATACATCTGCAGGCTCATAATCAGGGTATCTGGGATATGAAGAAAATTTCACTCCTTGGTTACCCCTATTGAGACTTTCTAAAGATGAATGAAACTTCTCCTCAGAATCACTTTTCCTTCTATTATACCATCAATATGATCTGCAAAGCTTTCTAAATTTCATACCTTATTTGCGGTATAATTGATGTTGTCCATCCTCCTCTGCAATAATTGATTTTGAGTTTCAGTAGACTCACCTCTAGAAGTAGATGCTCGCGAGGTAGATGGTCTAGATGTAGAAGTAGCTGAGGTAGAAATAGCAGACGTTGAAATTGCATAACTTTTTGAAAATCATCTTCTCTAACCAAAGATAGAATGCTCCGAATACGATTTCACATTTACACTCTTAATTGGCTTTAGAGGCAACAACACTTCTTCCCAACTATCATATCTCACTCTAGCCTGTTCACACAAAGAAAAGATCAAGGAAGCAAATCTCAGACCTGCAGTAATAGCGGTAGTGAAAGAATTGATGATAGTCTGACAGATCAAAGATCCAATATTGATGAGCTTGCCTTCTTGAATATAATAATTCAACATTGCTCTCTCCCTCGTAACTTCACTAAGATGATTCGTCGGTAACAGACGAGCTGAAATAAAGTAGTGTCACGCCTTCTATGGTGCACTTAACTTTGAAGTGGAAAAGTTGACACTCCTCTCATTTGTGATTTTTCAGAGTCCCCTTCCAACAGTCAAATATGAAATAATCTCGTCCAGTTCCATCTAAGTCGAAATATAGTTCGTATAAAAACATAAAGTATCAGGTGATAAATGGTAGAACATATTGATTACCTTCGGTGAAAAATGTACCAATTTTCCTCTAACCATGACTCGATCCTCTTCTGCCTCAGGGAGGTTTGCATAGAACTCCCAAACTACAGAAATAACAGCCACAATAGAAAAACAGCAGAATCTTTCCCATTGTCGGCAAACGATCAAATCTTCCATGGATCCACCTGGATTTTAAAACACCTCTCAAGAATTAACTTTCGTGATTGTAGAGTATCACTATACCTATCCTGAGCTTTAGAACTCACAAACTTGCTCGAATCAAAGTGGGACTTTCCTTTACTCATCTTCATTCTTGGTGTCATTCTACAAATTTCACAATAACTTCAAAAATCAAATCTAATCTACTAAGCTTAACTCCGATAAGTATAAACTACACTTTTTATGTAATTTCCATAGATTTTTTCTCATTTTTCACCATGAATAGTAATTTTTGGGTTTCTCCAAATGTACTCTAAATACATGGTGAAAAAATCTAAAATTTTGGCATAGAAGTGAAGCTCTTATCTTAAGAAATTCAAATCTAGCAATTTTTTGCTAAATCCACCAAAAAATATTCAAGAAAAGGCTTGCCCTAGACTTCAAAATCGTGACCTCGAGAGGAAGAAGATGACGACGAGAGTAAAAATGGTGATTTTTGAGGTTATTTTTCACTTTTAGCCGTTCGCGAACCGGTTTTCGTGAACCAGCGCTTAAGAGAGCATAAGTGAAGCTTAGGTGCCTGCCTCTTGGGTTAAATCGCGCTTAAGTACAAGAATGTGGCGCTTAGGCGCCAGTCCACTATTTTTGATATTTTTGAACTTAAGTAAAATGCACTATTAGCCTAAGTATACCAGCTCTAAATGGTGTTATAACACTTAAATGATTATTTTCATCTCCCTATACTCTCATCTCTCTTAAAATTCTCCAATATAACTAATTCGATTCGAGGATAAATAACATAAAATTTTTCACAAACAAACACTTATATTCATTTATGAACTAGCACAAGTGCAGAGAACACTTAATTCTCACTCTAAATAGTCTCAGATGAGAAAATTTTCTTAAATGCAAACACTTAACAAACATTCACAATTAAACACATAAAAAACATAAACTCAAAAAATAAGATTTAACACTAACACATAAAAACAACGACTTCTAACAAACAAACTCTAACACTGAACTTAATTCCATTCTTCATTTGTTGGGACAAATTCCGGCTTTCATTAGTCTCTCCTTTGGCATTCAGAATATAGAGTTAATAAAACGGACGGTGGTGATGAGCTCTGATAAATCTTCTTCAATCCAATTCTGCTTAAGATACATCGCCTTATCCGCTTCTTCTATATAACTAGTGTGACTAAATTGCATTTTCAATTGCCATCCAATATGCTCAAGATGGGAATTAACTTCATTTACCTTTGTTTCAAGTAAAGTCACACTAACCTCAATTTTGTTAGTCTTTTCCGCTATTCCTTCAATACTAACGGCTAAGAAACCGTTATACATCTCTTGTGCACTTTGACTAATGAATTTCTTCTTCATGACCTCTTCCTTTTTCTTCAAATCCATCTCTCATGAAGACATTTTCTCTAAATCTCTCTTTCTCTGAGACTTTAGGGCTGAAAATATTTTTGGGGTAAAGTTCCATCACAAAACCCTTCTATTTATAGGCCTAAATCCTTCCAATAACTTATAGGCACGTCCTAAAACTATCTTGGCACGTTTTAGTCAACCAATTGGTGATTAAACCTTCTAGAACTTTAATTTTGCACCTGGTTTTTAACTCCCGCGCTAAAGTGCTGAATATTGGCGTTTAAGCGGCAGTGCTCAATTTTGCACCAATGAACTTAATATCCAAATTCTTATTCTAGCATGTCTAGATCACTATATAGAGTCTTAAAATCAATACTAACACATAATAGTTTCAAAAATACTACCCCAAATTTTCTTAATCACACACAAAAAAAAATCAAAGCAAAAACACACTGATAACTATGGCTGCCTCTCACAAAGCGCTTGGTTTAACGTCGCTGCCCGACGCAACTAGTGCTTATTCTAGTTGACCCAACATCATTCAATTGTTAAATTTATGCTAATCCCCTACAAAATAAGGTTTCAGTCTATGACCATTCACTTTAAATGCTTTCTTAGTTTTATGATCTTTGATCTACGCATCTCTAAGGATAAACTTTTACCCATCCACCTAGACTTATGTTTGCTTGAAAAAAATCTTAACCTTGCATTATATAGCAAAACTTGTTTCCCTAGCTAAAAATTTTTAGTAAGAATCTTTCGATCATGCCACATTTTCATCTTTTCTTTGTAAATCCTAACACTCTCACAAGATTCATTTCTTATCTCTTCAAGCTCATTTAACTACAATAATCTTTTCTCACAATAATATTTCAAATTATAATTGAACTCTTTAATTGCCCAATATGCTTTATACTTAAGTTCAACTAATTAGTGATAAGCTTTCCCAAATATTAGCCTATATGGGGACATTCCTATAGGAGTTTTGTATTTGGTCCTATAAGCCCACAAAACATAGTCAAGTTTGACTGACCAATCCATTTTTGTTGAATTTACAGATTTTCCCATAATTCTTTTAATTTTTTCTATTGGATGATTCAACCAATCCACTTGTCTCAGGATGATAAGCAGTAGCAATTCTATAGTTTATATAATATTTCTTTAATAACTTTCTCCATTATGACTTTTTTTAAATGACTTTCCTCATCATTTATGATAACTCTCAGCATCCCAAATCTATAAAATATGTTTGTTTTCAATAATTTTGCAACACTTTGAGCATCACATCGAGGTAAAGCAACAGCTTCTATCCATTTGGATACATAGTTCACTACTAACTGAATATATAAATTTTTGAAAGATGGTATAAATGGTCCCATGAAATCTAATCCCCATACATCAAATATTTCAACTTCTATTGAAAGATGTTATAAATGGTCCCATGAAATCTATTCCCTAAACATCAAATATTTCAACTTCTAGCATATAATTGAGGGGCACCTCATTTCGTCTAGGAATATTGCCTACTCGTTGAAATTTATCATAAGTTTTAATATAAGCATTAATATCTCTAAAGATAGTAGGCCAATAGAACCCATATTATTAATATTTGTATGTTGTTTTATCAACACCAAAATGTCCCCCAAAATCAAAATTATGAAATTTTTGGATAATTTCAAAAGTTTCTTCTAAAGGTACACATCTTCGAATAATCAGATCATTTTCTTGTTTATATAAAAATGGGTCATCCCAAAAATAAGTCTTAGCTTCAGAAATAAATTTCTTCTTCTGTTGTTATGTCATTCCTTAGGGTATATAACAAAAAATTTCACAATATCGGCATACCACGAAACACACCACTCATTAATATTGAACAGTTTTATATCTGAAAAATGTTCATTAATTTCTTTTTTCAAAACAGAGTGATTTTTCTAACTCAAGTCTGGACAAATGATCAACAATTTGATTTTTAGTTCCCTTCCGATCTACTATTATAAAATCAAACTCTTGCAAAAGAAGAATTCATCTTATAAGTCTTGGTTTAGCATCCTTTTTTTTCATTAAGTACTTAATAACAGAATGATACATATGCACTACGCAATGAGTTCTAATTAAATATGATCTAAATTTATCAAAGGCATATACTATTGTTAATAACTCTTTTTTAGTTGATGTATAAATAATATGAGTTTCATTAAGAGTTTTACTAGCATAGTAAATTACTTTGAAAATTTTATCATATCTTTGTCCTAAGACAACTCCAATAGCATAATCACTAGCATTACACATCAGTTCAAAATGTTTTCCCTAATCTGGTGAAACTATAATTGGTGTAGTGACTACTTTTTTTTAATAACTCAAAAGCTTTTAGGCACTCTTCATCAAAATTGAAAATTGCATCTTTTTCCAGTAAATGGCATAAAGGCTTAGCAATTTTTGAAAAGTTTTTAATATATCTTCTGTAAAATCCAGCATGTCCTAAAAAACTCTTAATTTCCCTTACATTTGATGGATAAGGTAAATTAATGATCACTTGAATTTTAGCAGGATCTACTTCCATAAAATTTTCTGATAATTTATGTCCTAATATAATCCTTCCTTCTACCATGAATTGACATTTTTCCCAATTAAAGACTAAATTTGTTTCTTCACAGCGCTTAAGAACTTTTGATAAATGTTCTAAACATAAGTTAAATGAAGTTTCAAAATTTAAAAAATCATCCATAATGACTTAAATCCCCTTTTCAATTAAATCATAAAAAATTGTCATCATATATCTTTGAAATGTAGCAGGGGCATTACATAAATCAAAGAGCATTCTTCTAAAAGCAAATGCATCATAAGATCTGGTAAAAGTTGTTTTCTCTTGATCCTCAGAAGTTATTTGTATTTGATGATAACTGGTTTATCCATCCAGAAAATAAAAGTATTTATGCCTAACTAGTCTATCCAACATTTGATCTAGAAAGGGTAGTGGAAAATGATCTTTCCTTGTGGCAAGATTTAATTTTTGATAATCAATGCATATTTGCCACCTGTGAATTTTCTGGTAGGTATTAATACATTATGTTCATTCACAATCAAAGTTACTCCTCCTTTCCTAGAAACACAGTGAATTGGACTAACCCATGTACTATCTGAAATAGGGTAGATAATTTCAGCATCTAACTACTTTAAAATTTCTTTCTTTACAATTTCTTTCATAACAGGATATCCTCAAATCCTGGGTTTGCAGTTCTCTTCCATATGAATTTTATGCAAACGAATTGAAGGACTGATTTCTTTAATATCGACAATTGTCCATCCAAAAGCTGTCTTAAAATTTTTCAAAATTTTCATCAATATTTCTTCTTCTTCCATCGTTAACTTTGAGGGAATTATAACTGGTAAAGTATAGGAATCACCTAAAAAGACATATTTCAAATGATTAAAAAGTAATTTCAACTGAAGTCTATAGGTTTTTCTATTGATGGAAAAAATGATTTATCTTTTTCTACCATGTCCAAAATTTCAAAACTTTCGCGAACATAATTTGAATATTTCATAAAAAGATCTTCACATTGATCTAATTCCTCTTCTTGCTCATGTTCTAATTCTTTTACTTCATATTTATCTTCATAATTAGGTTTGAAATGACATTCACTCAGATATCTTATAAAATCCATTCTATAATATTCATCATCTTTACCTTTTACAGAATACTTCATTGATCTTAAAATGTTAAAATTAACAGTTTGATCATTGACATACATTATTAATTCCCCTTTCTGCACATCTATCATTGCTCTTTCTGTGGCTAGGAAATGTCTACTCAAAATGATAGGTATCTATTTATCTTCCTCTATATCCAACACAATGAAATCAACAAGAAAGATAAATTAATCCACTTTCATTATGACATCTTTTATAACTCCTTTAGGATATGTTATCAAACGATCTGTTAACTGCGAAAGAAAAGTAAAAGGAAAACAATGACATAATTCTCTCATGTCATTATTTCTTAATAAAAAGAAAGAGTAAGAAAAACACATCACAAAGCACAAAGAAAACATAATGGAAAACTTCATTTCATCAAAGCAAATCTACTAGATAAGTGTTTAAAAAATCATAAGATAATGAGGAACACAATACTTAGCTTTTTCCCCTTGCAAGAAAGATGAAAATCTCTCCCACAAAGTCTCCCGCTGATCCATGCAATGCTAGGGCATTCCTTTATAGATTCTCTCAAAATCCCCTTGCCAATCTCTCCAAAAAGGTAAAAATCTACATTTCTACTCATATTCTAAGATCTCTAAACTCTCTCCACATTTTTTCTTCACACACACCACCTTTTTTGACATAAAAGCACTATATTATAGTGTAGGGATAAATTTCCCAAGAGATGCCTCAAGCAATCTTCCAAAAAACGTCCAAATACATTGAATATTCTAGAAATTTGCCCAGCAATGCTTCCAAACCGTCTCGAGAGCTGTCAGGGCCGTTTTTGGCACCTTCAACGCCATTTTCACGCCGCTTTCTGCACTCTGGCGCTATCAGCGCCCACCCTGCGCAACTCCACCATTTTGCTCCGTTTGGCTCCATTTTAGCTCTGTTACACCCCGTTTCAGTTGCGTTGTGTTCCTAACAGATAGAACTACAAAATAAACATAAAAAAACTTCTTTTAAAGTGTAATTTCATTCAAAAATATGTGAGAAGTGTAAAAGAGATTAGAGATAGAAAGACATATCGAAATGTGTCAGGACAGAATTTTCTTTCTTGCTCGTTTTTGCTCCAAATTGCACTATTTTTGCTTCTTTTTCTCCAAAACTCCATTTCTTGTCCGTGAAATAAAAAATATACAAAATACATTCCTTTAAAGTGCAATATCATTGAAAATCAATAAATATAAGCATTAAAAGTATTTGAAAAATTGAACCTTTTTTAGGCGTATCAAAAGTTCGACGGAGAACAAAGCAAGAAAANATTTCGCGAACATAATTTGAATCTTCCATAAAAAAATCTTCACATTGATCTAATTCCTCTTCTTGCTCATGTTCCAATTTTTTTAATTCAAATTTTTCTTCATAATTAGTTTTGAAATAACATTCACTCAGATATCTTATAACATTCATTCTATAGCATTCATCATCTTTACCTTCTCCAGAATACTTCATTGATCTTGAAATGTTAAAATTAAAAGTTTGATCATTGACGTGCATTATTAATTCCCTTTTTTGCACATCTATCATTGCTCTTTCTGTGACTAGGAAATGTCTCCTCAAAATGATAGGTATCTTTTTATCTTCCTTAATATCCAATACAATGAAATCAACAAGAAAGATAAATTGATCCACTTTCACTAGGACATCTTTTATAACTCCTTTAGGATATGTTATCGAACAATCTGTTAACTGCGAAAGAAAAGTAAAAAGAAAACAATGACATAATTCTCTCAAGTCATTATTTCTTAATAAGAAGAAACAGTAAGAAAAACACATCACAAAACACAAAAAAAATACGATGGAAAACTTCATTTCATCAAAGCAAATTCACTAGATAAGTATTTATAAAATCATAAGATAATGAAGAACACAATACTTAGCTTTTTTCCCTTGAAAGAAAGATGAAAATCTCTCCCACAAAGTATCCCACTAATCCATGCAATGTTAGAACATTCCCTTACAGATTCTCTCAAAATCCCCTCGCCAATCTCTCCAAAAAGGTAGAAATCTACATTTATACTCCTAATCTAAGATCTTTAAACATTCTCCCCATTTTTCCTTCACACACACCACCTTTTTTGACATAAAAGCTTATAGTGTAGGGATGAATTTCCCAAGAGATGCCTCAAGCAATCTTCCAAAAAGCGTCCAAATACATTTAATCTTCTAGAAATTTGCCTAGCAACGAGTCCAAAAAGTCTCGGGAGCTGTCAGCGTCGTTTTGGGCACCGTCGACACCATTTTCACGTCGCTTTCTGCACTCTGGCGCCGCGGTGCCCACCCTGCGCAGCTCTACCATTTTGCTTCGTTTAGCTCTGTTACGCCCTGTTTCAGTTGTGTTGCATTCCTAACAGATAGAACTAAAAAATAAGCATAAAAAACCTTTCTTTAAAGTGTAACTTCATTCAAATATATGTGAGAAGTGTAAAAGAGATTAGGCATAAAAAGACATCGAAATGTGTCAGGACAGAATTTTCTTTCTTGCTCGTTTTTGCTCCAAATTGCACTATTTTTGCTTCTTTTTCTCCAAAACTCCATTTCTTGTCCCTAAAATCAAAAATATGCAAAATATCTTTTTTTAAAGTACAATATTATTGAAAATCACCAAATATAGGCATTAAAAGTATTTGAAAAATTGAACCTTTTTTAGCCGTATCAAAAGTTTGACGGAGAACAAAGCAAGAAAAATGATTATCTTGCATCACAAATATTTAATTTTTGATGGAAGATGTACCTTTCTTTTTTTTATTCTCTCTGTAACTCGAATATGATGATAAGATTTCCTTCATGCAATTCACATAAACTCTTTCTTTTGTATGGATTATTTTATTGATAATTGAGAATACCTTCAAATATTTAATGACCGTCTTGTAAATGTGGCTGAATAGAATTATATTGTGTTTATAAAATCCTTTGCTTTGAGTTTTAAGATATGTTTGAGCTCTATAGAGGTGCCAAGTTAAGTCGTTGTATTGAATGAGTCATGTTTCTCACAAGACATATTAAGTAGATCTTGTCACTGCCATTATAGGGGACCCATTTAGACTTTCCATCAAGATTGAATTTCCCTCTAATTACCATAATATTTGTGCAGAGGGGAAGTCTATGCACTAAGGCTTTGCTTGTGATCAAGAAACTTGCCTCTGTATACCAGGGTGTTGGTCGTGCGAACGTTGAGAAATAATCTCATCATTTAATCAATTCTCCATATTTTGTATACAAATATGAATACTTTAGATGGTAATTTTTTAAATTTTAAAAAATCAATTTTTACTTCAGATATTTGAAGAAATTCAAGTAATAATATCTCTGGACATGACCAACTATGGTATCCCTTGGAATATAGAGTGTAATGAGCTTTTTTGTAGAAAAAACCTATCAATGAGTCAGATAAAATCAGTTATAGAAAAATAGTAAATGACAATAGCTTTGCTAAGGTTATGCCTACAGAAATACGGTACCATTTTTTTAGCACTTCATCAATGGTTGTTGCTTTTTTTATTTATAAATGTTCGTGAGTCGGATTCACGTAATATTCAATAAAAATATTTTAGCAAATTTTTTGATAGCAGAGCATTTCAAGTGTGAGACCCATGTGGTAAAGAAGATGTTGATGGAAATAAAATCAAATTATTTAATTTTTCACATTCATCTTAAGCTTCTTGCTCATTGATATCCAAAAGAGAGGATTTCTCATTTGTTGGATATGAATATCATCATGTTTGGCTTATATCTGACAAGAACTTCTCCCACAGATAATGGAGTCCTCTTTTCCTTAGAGGGTTTCTAAGAAATCCTTTATGGGAAGGAAAATCTCTTAGCATTTTGGCTTTGTTGGCAATCAAGTGGTCCTTTAGGCCTCTTAGTGCTTAAGGATTCATTTTCTCAGTTTTGCCCATGTGGTTGTCGATAGATAATAGGGCAATTGGTAAGTGTATTTTCATAAATGAGGCCTATACCTTTCTCCTTCTATGAAATTTCTATAGATGAAGAAAAGGAAGAAAGTTTCATCCATTCTTATCATCAAGACTTGCAGAGAGGGACACTCATTCTCAAGATTAGAAGATGTACATTCGTAGCATTATTCTTTTGTAATTCACAATATAAATTATGTTTTTAGTTTTACCATACTCTATTTTGTTGATAATTTTTTTCTTAAATCCCCTTTATTTACTCTATCTCTTTATGCGCATATATAAAATATTTTTGTTAAGCGCTTCATTTTGAAAGTTAGTTCCCCGATTTTTGTAATTGATGGTCTCAAAATTCTCATTCGTTGTCTTGGCTGCAGTTCTCCTTCTCTTATCACAATAATTTTGTCAAATCATATTCTTACAATGTTAGGCTCTTCACGTATGATTATAGTATTACCATGTTTTGCGAATTTGCTCATTAGTTCTCTAAATTATAAATCATTGCTTTTAAGGGAGAATATAACATGTTGTAGGCAAAATAATGTTTAAGAAATATTTGGCACTCTTGCATGTCTCAATTTCTTTGGGGCTTTTGAGCTACTTCTACAAGGGTTTTGAGTTACCTTTGATCCTCCAAACTTCATAATTATGTAGTTGTTGTTCTATTGACTCAATACATTGCCCCTTGAATAGGTTGTGCCAAATTATTTGTCATAGTTCTCATCTTTTGCTTGACAAGTTCGTCTCTCCACTTTACTTTCAATCTATGATAGGTGATATTGATGTTCACTCTTGACATCTCATTGGCAATCCATGCAAACACATCATGGTGATTTATTAAGACCTCAACTAATTGATCTTGATGTTCACAAATGGATCCTAAATTAATTTTGAAGGTTCTGCTTGGTTCTTTTTCTGAAATCGGTACTTACTTTGTAGCCTCGGTGGCTTCCAAACTGCAACCTTTATTTATATCGAGCTGTAAATGGTATTCTTGTGCATTCTCAATAGCTTGTAGGTGACAGTTCTACATTATAACATGCTCCCCAAACAATTACAACTTATCCACTACCAGGAAATTTTATTATAATATGGTTATTAGAGGTTATCGCTTTGAAACTGTTCAACATGGGTTTTTCGAAGATGGCATTATATGTATTGGAGGCAGCCACAAAGATGAAGTCAACCATTTTTGTGTATTGTCTTTATTCTTCCTCCAAGGTTATGAGTAGAGTGGTCACCCCACATGTCTCGTTCTTTTTCCTAGAGAATCAATAAAATAGATTAGAGATAGGCTTAATCTGATTGAGAGTTATGCCAATCTTCTCAAAAACTCTTTTGAAGAGGATATTAATAGAGCTACCTATGTCCAACAAGATGCATTTGATATGGTAATCAAAGATTAGTGTAGTGATCACGACAGTGTAGTTGAAAGGTTTTCTGTCATTGGGCATATTAGAGTCTGTAAATGTGGTGGGTGGATGGATGGATGAATATAGTGATCACACATTTGTTTTGTTTCCTCTAAAGATGGCCAATAGAATGCCATTAAAATGTACTACTATTGTTGTAATTAAGTCATTATTGCTATCGTCGACATGTGCTTTTACCTGTCCTTATGAGCTAACTTCAAGAGCTATAATTTTTTTCAGCTTTCTTGCTTTAATCAACTATTTAACTAGGTTATGTAAGTGTCAGCATTTCTTTGTATTATGATTGTGATCTCTATGGAATGTGAAATGCCTGTTAGAGTCACACATATGAATTCTTGTCTTTATTGAGAAAAGGTTTCTTGAAGAAGTCCTTATTCTAGATGGATTATGTGATCTTGGCCATCGACACCCTTTGTGTGATCTTGGATATTCTCTTGACCAACCCTTTATCGGGAGACTCCCGCTCCTACCGTCTGAAACAATTTTTAGGGGCGCTCTAAAAACTAGTCCAAAATAAAATGTTTCTTAGGTTTCCATGATCCATACAAAGCTGCTTTTAAAAAATTTCTTTGAACCTTTAAAGTTCAGAGGAATTTGATTGGGAATTATTTTCCTCAGTGAATATGCGCTTATTAGCGAGCTCCAAGAGCTCAATCAAGGTCGTTGGCTTTTGTAAGCTAACTGTGTATTTTATTGGCCTTCGTGAGGCCTTAAGCAAGGCTTATATGAGTGACAGTGGGTTCCAAGTACTTTACGTTGAGCATCTCTCTTTAGAATTGGGTGATGAAGCTTCTAAGGCTCTGTGAAGGTTCTTGATATATCTTCCAAAAAGCTTGCGAGTTCTTTGACAGCTTTTGTGCATTGGTAAATAGAGCCATGAGTATACTTTTGAGCTCTAAGAAAAAATGATAACTATTGCAAGTAAGTTTTTGTACCAACATAAAGAAAATTTTTTATTATCATAGATAATGAACAATATTTTAGAGCATTTTCACCCTTAATAAAAACACGACTACCTTGAAAGAAGCAAAACTGTCAATGATATTTGTCTTTCCTTTATAAGATTCTAAAAAAGGGAATCTTTATTCTCTTGGTGTTTCAACTTTTGAAATTTCAATTGAGAATGCATTCTCTAATGGTCTTTACCTTCTTCTTTTTGTCTTGGTTGCTTCATCTTAGGATTCAAAAGGTTCCCCCTTTGAGACGTAAGGCTCGTGCCTTTCTTCTTCTTTTAGCCTCGGTCTAAGAGCCCTTCTAGGTTATGATCTTGGTAAATTCTGTCTCATCTATGGACCGCTGATCTCAATGATTTTGGTGTGTCCTAGGATGAGCTTCGAAATAAGATCTAGAGATTTCTTCTCTCATCTCTCGTGTAACTTTCATCATTTGTTATCTTAGCTCACTGATTTATTGTGTTACAAATACTCTCGTGTAATACATCGTGCTACTTTATTTTTCCTTGCTCAGTATGACTTCCTTGTAGAATATTTATATGAAACTACACGCTCGACACACCTTTCAGGATGTTGAGTCCTTTTAAGACCCAGATCCTGCATTGTTCATCAGTTCACCCGCTCGAGAGAGACTTTTATAAGGAAGGTGAAAGAAGGGGATGTATGTGTTTTCTAGACTTAAATTATGTGTTCCATTTTTTGATCCTCATTTGGTAGATCAGCGAAGGTGATATAATGAGAGGAGGAGAAAAGAGATCCCATGAGAATCACGTCGTGAGATCCCTCAAAAGAGGCCTAAGAGTCTATCCCCTTTATAGTCTTTCGCCTCCCCTTTTATACATGTTCAAAAAAATATTAAAATACAAGTCATAATATGTGAAACATGTCCACAACGTCTTGTTGAAAATATTATGATGCATGTGTCAAGTGTGATCTGTGCATGCAGTGAAACACTTGTTATCATTGTAAGTATATGTGTCAATCAAGTAATACATAAATTTTGAGTGATATTAATATACATATATAGTGTAAAAAAGATTTGTGCTCTAACATACATTTATGTAGGGATAAAAAAATTGTATACAATATTTTGACTAAATTAGTCTTTGAAAAAAGTATCTAAAATAAATTTAGAAATTTCGAAACTTATTTTAAGTGAAATATGATCGATAGTTTAATCCAAAGTTTTCTTCACCTTACAATTGACAGCACTAAATATTTTGTAATTTTATAACATTAACATAGATAATAATTTAATAATTCTTCATTTGGATGGACAGAAGTTGGTCGACCGTACGCCTATAATTGCAGTCATTAGTCTATTTTAGAATTTATTGTCATTAATTGATAGGCCGTTTATTTTGAAATTTTGTTTAGGGTTAGGGTTAGAGATAGGTCTGGAGTCTAATAAATTTACGTCACGTGGAGTTGACAGAAAAATTAAAAAAAAATATTTTAACATAAGGGAATATTCCCCATGTGTTATTCAGGTGTTATTATGTTGGTATTCATGTATTATTGTGTTTTGGGAATATTCACGGTGTTATAATAACACAATAACACATCAATACCACAACAATAACATCTGAATAACGCGGAATAACACAGGAAGAATATTCTCTTGTGTTACCGGATCAGATCACAAGAAATGAGATTTTTTTTTTTCTTGTCAGCTCCACATATAAGTGATTTATTGGATTTCAGACATATGTCTACATCCTGAGTAACGACTGAGGCAGGAGGGTACGCGAAAGTCAGTGCATAAGGAAAAAATGTCACCATCTAATTAAAGAGCTATTAGATGGCTAAGAAATAGTGCAACATGTTAACATTGCAGGGATTTTTAAGTTTCAAACTTTTTTTTTTTGGTCAAATGATGCACCACATAAAAATTTATTTGAAATTCCTTCTTTTTACAGGAGTTTTAAAAATTTAAATATCTTGTCAGAAGGATTTTAAAATTCAGTATAAAATAGAAATATATTTTAAAAATATTCTTTAATCTATTTTTTGTGTATTTATAAATTTTTTTAAGATTTTCAAATAAACAAATTTATGTGACGCAAATGAAAAAAAATTGCATAACAACACCTGACGTAGTCCAATTAAAATTGTTCATGTGATAAGATGAGTCGCGCACTTTTAAAATCAACAAACTTGTGTATTTTAATGGGGGTCAATTTTAATTGGACACCTCACGCAAATTTGCATAAAGTATCCTGATACAATAATTTCTCGACACCAACACCGCCCACCACCACCCTCCCATCGCCACCTCCAACCATCCTCCAACGGATTGTCGTCGCAGCTACCGTAGCCCGTCACCATTGCCGACCATCGCCGCCATCCACAACCGGCATCTCACTATTTTAACACTGCATTACTTAATCAACAAGCCAAATAGCTCTTAAATACTTTTATCAAGAGTGCTAATTAAAATGGTAGAATTACATGCAAACCACACATTTATTATGTATTTAGATCTGTAACAGCTAAAATTGGATATTTATATTCAAGGGCATTTACATACATACCACAAAATTCTTATATATTTACATATCTAGGAAAGAAATTTATTCTATATATTTATACCACTAAAATATTTTGAATTACATAAAAAATGTCATTATTTTAGTTTTTTTTTAAAGTCAAATACATATTTTCATGCATAAGCAAGTTGTCATATGTGTAGAATAAAGTCATAGAAATTGAGTGGGATGTATGTAAACCTTCCTTATATATTTATAATATTTTGTGTTATGAGCCTATGCATGAAAATGTGTATGTCACTTTCAAAAAATTAGTGACAATGGTGTCTTAATGTGATGTTAATGAATTGAGTGTGAAGTGGTGATGCTTGTTAGAAAATTTGGGGCGGCAGAGTGATTATTTGACGTCTTAGCATTGCATGAATTTCAACATAAACAAATAAGATAAATAATAGGTAGAGACACTAGAAGTTTTTTTTTATGGAAGCTTCAGAAAAAAAAAACCACGAGACCTGGCCTACTCAGAATGATCCACTATGAAATAGTGAGTGCACTTATAGGTTTTTGTCCCACAATCAAGAAATGGTAGGAAAGGACTACACAATTCCTTGAATTGTGATAATCATTGCATAATGGATGGGAGTGATTGTATTTGGGAGTAGATAATGGAACATTAATACACCATCTTCGAGGTTTGTCACTACAGAGTTTTCAGGACAATGCAATGCTCCATTGAGTGCTTCATTACTCAGCAATGTATCTGCAGTGTACATTGTGATTCTGTAAGGGTTTCGTGCAATGAACATGGGTTGATGGCGATCGACGAGAGGTCATCAACGATGGTCTACAACTGCAAAAACAGTAAGCCTTTGTATGGTATTCGGACTAGAATGACAGTGAAATTTAGCTTCTTCCTGAACCAACTCCAAGTCCAACACTTCTTCCAGTTCGAGGCCTAAATCCCCTTTACAAAGGGGGTAGATCTCTATTTTATATAACATGAGAGTGCATTCCCTACAAGAAAGAAATGATTTCATACCACTTTATCGGATGGCCCAGAGAGATTCTCATAATCTGATAGCATTTTGTGGACATTTAAGTGTCTTAAAAATGCCAGAATTGAGTAATTTGGGCTTGTTGGATTTGTTTCATCAAGACACTCGATTTGACAATAAGCTTGTTTGATTTAGAATCGATATAAACTTTCAATTGGCCACATAAAGTTTTCAAATGTGCTTTAATGGCTTGATCAAGGCCTGAATTGGATCGATTTTTATGTTATTATGTTCGTCTGGTCGAGCTGCTCAGTTTGACAGTAATTTTGCTGAAATCACACTGTTGAATGATTTTTAATTAGAGTTTGAACATTTATTGCTCAAAAGATGCCCGAGATTCGTGTTATTTACTTTGAGATTTATGTTAATTGACAAATTTTGTTGATGATGTATAATTTGCCTCCTATTTTTTTGCGATCCAAATTTTGTAATCCAAAAATACCAAAAATTTGGATTTTTTTT
>JXCR01132765.1:0-14176 GCA_002079205.1 Phalaenopsis hybrid cultivar
AACTTTAAGTTATCTTATCTTATTTTGTTTTGTTTATTTTATTTTATTTTATTATATGTTAGCGTATGCGTAATTCAAGTTCTGAAGGACTTGTGCCCTATGATTCTGAATTAGAAAGAACTATTAGAAAAAAATCAAAAAAATCAAAAAAATTATAAATTTTGAAAAATCCAAAAAAATTACAGAAATGGCAGACCAAAATAATCTAAAAAATTATAGAAATGGCAGACCAAAATAATCAAAATGCTGAAATTCATCAAGAGTTTAGATCTTTAAGAGATTATGCCAACCATATTGTAGATGAACTTCATTGTAGTATTCAAAAACCTACTGTAGTGGCTAATTCACTTGAGCTTAAACCTGCTATTATCCAAATGATATCAAATAATCAGTTTGGGGGATCGCCAACTGAATATCCAAATTTACATCTTGCTAATTTTTTAGAATTATGCGCTACATTTAAATACGATGGTGTATCAGATGATGTCATAAGACTTAGGTTATTTCCTTTCTCACTGAGGGATAAAACTAAGATGTGGTTGAATTCGTTAGTACCTAGATCTATCAGAACTTAGGGTGATTTAACACAAAAATTCCTTGCTAAATGTTTTCCACTATAAGAAACTGCAAAGCTTAGAAATAATATTACATCTTTTAATCAGTTTGAAGGGGAATCTATTTATGAAGCATGAGAAAGATTTAAAGAACACTATACCAGATTGGTTAATAATTCAAACCTTTTATAATGGATTAATTGGTTCTCTTAGATTTATTTTATACCGTATTGGTTAAAAATTCAAACTTTTTATAATTGATTAGTTGGATCTCTTAGATCAATTATCGATGTTGTTGCTGGTGGTTCATTGATGTCAAAACCATTTCATGACGCTTATGTTTTAATTGAAGAAATGGCTACCAATAATTTTCAATGGCCTTCTGAGAGGGTAAATCCTAAGAAAGTAGCCAATATTCATGAAATTGATGCATTTACCATGTTAGCAAATCAAGTTGCTACAATTTCAAGGAGGTTAGACCAATATGGAATGAATTTTTCTCAACCAATTTGCATGATTGAAGAGAATTCATTAGGATAAATGGTAGATTCTCAAGCATCATTAGAAAATTTAAATGCCATAAATAATAAGCAGAATAACTCATATTCAAATTATCATAACCCAGGTTGGAAAAACCATCCCAACTTTAACTGGAATAACAATTCGGGTGGTAATAATCAACAATGGGGGAACAACCAAGGAAACCAATTGAGAAACTGGAACAGCTAAGGGAATAATAATTATAGATTTACTTATCCTCCAGGTTTCAACAACAATACACAGTTTAAGGAGAATAAGTTGTCTTTAGAAGAAATGGAGTTACAAATGGAAAATCAATTACAAAGTCAAGGAGCTACAATTAGAAATATTGAGAATCTACATGGGCAAATAACAATTTCTTTAAGTAATAGATCCCAAGCAACACTTCCTAGTAGTATTGAATCAAATCCAAAAAGACCATAATATAGAACAAGTAAAAGTCGTTCAACTTAGAAGCAGAAGAGAGTTGGAAGGTTGGGTTCAAAAAGAAATTGAAGTAGAGAGAGAAGAAATTGAAGAATCAAAAGAGGACGCTCCAAAAAATTATGAGAGACCTATTTCTCCACTAAAAATTGATTTGTAAAAACCACCACCTCCATTTCCTCAGAGACTTCGTCAGCAGAAGTTGGATAAACAATTTTCAAAATTTTTTGAAACATTTAAGAAGCTTACAATTAATATTCTATTTGCTGAAGCCTTAGAACAAATGTTGAGCTACGTAAATTTTATGAAGGATATTCTCAACATGAAAAGGAAGTTTGAAGATAATGAGACTGTTGCACTCAGTGAGGAGTACAGTGTGATAATTCATTAGAAGCTTCTTAAAAAGCTTAAAGATCCTGGTAGTCTTACAATTCCATGTGCAATAGGAGACAAATTTTATGAGAAAGTTTTATGTGATTTAGGTGCAAGCATTAACCTTATGTCATTATCAATATTCAAAAGATTGAGATTAGGAGAAATAACCCCTACTACTGTAACTCTGTAGTTAACAGATTGTTCGATAACATACCCTAAAAAAGTTATAGAAGATGTCCTAGTGAAAGTGTATCAATTTATCTTTCCTATTGATTTCATTGTGCTAGATATGAAGGAAGATAAAGAGATACCTATCATTTTGGGGAGACATTTCCTAGACATTGGAAGAGAAATGATAGCTGTGCAGAAATGAGAATTAACAATGCGCGTCAATGATCAAATTGTTACTTTTTACATTTCAAAATCAATGAAATACCCTACAAAAGGTAAAGATAATGAATGCTTTAGGATGGATGTTATAAGAAATCTAAGTGAATGTCATTTTAGAACTACTTATGAAGAAAAATTTGAAGAAAAAAATTTCAAACACAAGCAAGAAGAGGAATTATATCAATGTGAAGATCTTTAAGAAAAATTTAAACTATGTTCGAGAAAGTTTTGAAGTTTTGAACACGATAGACAAAGATAAATCATTTTGTCCATCTATTGAAAAACCTCTAGAACTAGAGTTGAAGTTACTTCTTGATCATTTAAAATATGCCTTTTTAGGAGATTCCTCTACCAATTATAATTTCCTCAAAATTAACGATGGAAGAAGAAGACAGTTTGATGAAAATTTTGAAAAATTTTAAGAAAGCCTTTGGATGGACAATTGCTGATATTAAAAGAATCACTCCTTAAATTTGTATGCATAGAATTCATATGGAAGAGAATTGCAAACCCAGGATTGATCCGTAAAGGAGATTAAATCCTGTTATGAAAAAATTTGTAAAGAAAGAAATTTTAAAGGGGTTAGATGCTGAAATTATCTACCCTATTTTAGATAGTGCATCTAATTCATTGTGTTCCTAAGAAAGGAGGAGTAACTATAACTGTAAATGAACATAATGAGTTAATACCTACTAAACAAGTAACAAGGTGGAGAATATGCATTGATTATAGAAAATTAAATCTTGCCACTAGGAAAGATCATTTTCCACTACCCATTCTAGATCAAATGCTGGATTGACTAGATGGGCATAAATACTTTTATTTTCTAAATGGATATACTGGTTATCACCAAATTCAATAAATGCTGGATAGACTAGCTGGGCATAAATACTTTTGTTTTTTGGATGGATATACCGGTTATAGTTGGATAGACTAGCTGGGCATAAATACTTATGTTTTTTGGATGGATATACTGGTTATCACCATTTTTTGGATGGATATACTGGTTATCACCAAATTAAAATATCTCCTGAGGATCAAGAGAAACAACTTTTACCAGTTCTTATGGTACTTTTGCTTTTAGAAGGATGCCCTTTGGTTTATGTCTTTGGGATCAAGAGAAAATAATGTTTACTAGTCCTTATGGTACTTTTGCTTTTAGAAGAATGTCCTTTGGTTTATGTAACGCCCCTGCTACATTTCAAAGATGTATGATGGCAATTTTTAGTGATTTATTTGAAAAAGGGATTGAATTATTCATGGATGACTTTTCAGTGTTTGGGACTCCATTTGACTCATGTTTAGAAAATTTATCCAAAGTTCTTAAGCGCTGTGAAGAAACAAATTTACTCCTTAACTGGGAAAAATTCCAATTTATGGTAACAGGAGGAATTGTATTAGGACATCAAATATCAGAAAATGTTATGGAAGTAGATCCTGCTAAAATTCAAGTGATTGCTAATTTATCTTATCCAACAAATGTAAGAGAAATTAGGAGTTTTTTAAGACATGTTGGATTCTACAGACGATATATTAAAGATTTTTTAAAGATTGTTAAGCCTTTATGTCATTTACTGGAGAAAGACACAATTTTTATTTTTAATGAGGAATGCCTAAAAGCTTTTAAGTTATTAAATAAAAAACTAACCACTGCACTAATTATAGTTTCACCAAACTGGGAAAAACCTTTTGAATTAATGTGTGATGCTAGTGATTATGATATTAGAGTTGTTTTAGGACAAAAATATGATAAAAATTTTAAAGTTATTTACTATGTTAGTAAAACTCTTAATAAAACTCAAATTAATTATACAACAACTGAAAAAGAGTTATTAGCAATAGTATATGCTTTTGATAAATTTAGATCATGTTTAATTGGAACTCATTGTGTAGTGCATACATATCATTCTGTTATTAAGTATTTAATGAAAAAGAAGGATGTTAAACCTAGACTTATAAGATGGATTCTTCTTTTGCAAAGAATTTGATTTTGTAATAGTAGATCGGAAGGGGACTAAAAATTAAATTGCTGATCATTTGTCCAGGCTTGAATTAGAAAAACCACTATGTTTTGAAAATGAAATTAATGAACATTTTGCAGATGAAAAATTGTTCATTATTAATGAGTGGCGTGTTCTGTGGTATGCTTACATTATGAACTTTATTGTTAGTAATATTATACCCTATGGAATGACATACCGACAGAAGAGAAAATTTATTTCTGAAGCTAAGACTTATTTTTAGGATGAAAACAAGGAAATGATCTGATTATTCGATGATGTGTACCATTAGAAGAAACTTATGAGATTGTCCAAAAATGTCATAATTCTGATTTTGGGGGACATTTTGGTGTTGATAAAACAACATACAAAATACAAAAATGTCATAATTCTGATTTTGGGGGACATTTTGGTGTTGATAAAATAACATACAAAATTTAGCCTACAAATTTTTAAAGATGTTATTGCTTATATCAAAACTTGTGATAGATGTCAAAGAGTAGACAATTTTTCTAGAAGAAATGAGATGCCCCTCAATTATATGCTAGAAGTTAAAATATTTGATGTTTGGAGGATTATATTTCATGGGACCATTTATACCACTTTCAAAAATTTATATATATGTTAGCAGTGGACTATGTATCCAAATGGATAGAAGTTGTTGTTTTACCTCGATGTGATGCACAAAGTGTTGCAAAATTTTTTAAAATGAATATGTTTCGTATATTTGGGATGCCAAGAGTTATCATTACTGATGGTGGAAGTCATTTCAGAAATGCCATAATGGAGAAATTTTTAAGGAAATATCATATAAATCATAGGATTGCTACTACTTATCATCCTCAGACAAGTGGTTTGGTTGAATTATCCAATCGGGAAATTAAAAGAATTATGAAAAAATTTGTGAATCCAAAAAAAATGGATTGGTCAGTCAAACTGGAAATTAAAAGAATTATGGAAAAATCTGTGAATCCAAAAAATGATTGGTCAGTCAAACTTGATTATACTTTGTGGGATTATAGGACAGCATATAGAACTCTTATAGGAATGCCCCCATATAGGCTAATATTTGGAAAAGCTTGTCACTTACTAGTTGAACTTAAGCATATGGCATATTGGGCAATTAAAAAGTTCAATTATAATTTGAAAGATACTGATAAGAAAAGATTGTTACAATTAAATGAGCTTGAAGAGTTAAGGAATGAATCTTATGAAAGTGCCAAAATTTATAAAGAAAAGATGAAGATGTGACATGATTGAAGGATTCTTACTAAAAATTTCCAGGCAGGGCAACAAGCTTTGCTATATAATTCAAGGTTAAGATTATTTCCAGAAAAAACTGAAGTCCAGGTGGATGGGCCCATTTATTCTGATTAAAGTTTATCCTTTTGGAGCTATAGATATTGAAGATCCTAAGTCTAAAAAAATATTTAAAGTTAATGGACAAGACCGAAATCTTATTTTACAGGGGATCAGCATAAGTTTAATGATGTAATGATGTTGGCTCAACCAGAGTAAGCAGTGGTTACGTCGGGCTGACGACGTAAAACCAAGCGCTTTGTGAGAGGCAACCCATAGTTATCAGTGTGTTTTTGTTTTTATTTTTGTTTTATGTGTGATTAAGAAGATTTGGGGTATTATTTTTTAGTCTATTATGTGTTAGTATTGATTTTAAGACTTTATTTAGTGATTTAGACATGTTAAAATGAGAATTTGGACATTAAGTTGACTAGTGCAAAAATGTACTCGGACGCTTAAGTGTCAAATCCGGTGCTTTAGCGCGACAGTTTAAAAACATGTGCGAAATTAATATTTTAGAAGGGAAAATTTCCTAGAAGTTAGTAAAAACATGCCAAGGCAGTTTCTAAACATCTCTAGGAGTTATTGGAAGGATTTAGGCCTATAAATAGAAGGGTTTAGTGAAGGAATTTCACCCCAGATCATTTCTAGCCCTAAAGTCTAAGAGAGAGATAGATTTTAAGATGATGTCTTCATGGGAGATAGATTTGAAGAAGGAGGATACCATGAGGAAGAAATTCATTAGTCAAAGTGCACAAGAGATGTATAACGGTTTCTTAATCGTTAGTATTGAAGGGATATCAGAGAAGATCAACAAAATTGAAAATACCATGTATGTACTGGAGAATAAGGTATTGGAGATTCATGCACATCTTGAGCATATTGGATGACAATTGAAAATGCAATTTAGCCACACTAGCTATATAGAGGAAGCGAATAAGGAGATGTTTCTTAAGCAAAAGTTGATTGAAGAAGATTGCATCAGAGCACGTCACCACCGTCCATTTTATCAACTTTATATTCCAGTTGCCCCATGAGAGACTAATGAAAGACCTGAATTTGTTCATTCTAATGAAGAATGGAGTTAAGTTCTATGTTTAAAGTTATGTTTTTGTGTGTTTAAATTCATTGTCTTTAAGTGTTTTAGTGTTTAAGACTTGGTTTTAGTGTTTGTGTTACTTGATGTTTCATTGTGAAAATTTGTTAAATGTTTGTATTTAGGAAAATTTTCTCATCCAAGACTATTTGGAATGAGAACTAAGAGTTTAAATGTATTTGTACTTGTTTGTGAATTAATATAAGTTTGTTTGTGTGAAATTTTGTGTTGCTTTTAGCCTAGAATTGAAATAGTTATGAAAGAAAATTTTTGAGATAAAGGAGAGTTACAGGAAGTTTAAAATAGTCATTTAAGTACTATGAGACCATTTAGGGGTGGTTTACTTAGGTCAATAGTGCATTTTACTTTAATTTAAAATTTTTGAAAATCATGCACTGGCACCTAAGCGCAACATCTCGAGCTTAAGCGCGAGCAAACCCGAGAGGCAGGCGCCTAAGCGCCACTTACCCTCGCTTAAGCGTCAGTTCAGGAAAATCGGTTTGCGAACGGTTAATAGTAAATTTTTGAGCCAAAAATCACCTTTTTTACGCCTCTCGTCACCTTCAACCCCTCAAAAATGCGATTTTTGAAGGTTAGGGCACATCTAAAGTTGAGATTTCTTGGTGGAATCAAATGAAATTTGCTAGATCCAAGTTCCTTGAGGTAAGAGCTTTACTTCTATGCAAAAATTTTGGATTTTCACCATGTATTTTGAGTAGATTTGGAAGAATTCGAAAATTCACTATTCATGGTGAAAAATGAGAAAAAATCTATGGAAATTGCATAGGAAGTGTAGTTTAAGCTTTTGGAATTTTAGTTTAGTGGTTTAGACTTGATTTTTGAAGTTATTGTTGGAATTTATAAAATTTATAGAATGACACCAATGAAGTAGAGCAAAGGCAAAGCCCCTTTCGATTTGAGTAAATTTGTTAGTTCAAAAGCTCAAGATCGGTATAGTGATGCGTTGCAATCACGTAAACTGATTCAGGAGTGATGTTTTAGAAATCTGGGTGGAGATGTGGAAGATTTAATTGTTCACCGATAATGGGAACAATTCTGTTGTTTCTCTGCTATGACATTTATATCTGTTGTGAGGGAGTTCTATGCAAATCTCCTTGAAGTTGAAGACAATCGAGTTATGGTTCGAGAAAATTTGGTACCTTTTTCGCCAGAGGAAATCAACTTATTTTACCATTTACCACCGGATACTTTAGGTTTTTATGCAAATTATAGTCCGACTAAAGCGTAGTTAGACGAGATTATTTCTTACTTGACTATTGGGAGAGGACTCTGGAAGATTACCAATGAGAGGAGAGTAAATTTACCAACTTCAAAGTTTTGTGCACCTTCAAAGGCCTGACACTATTTCATTTCTACTTGTCTTCTTCTGACCAATCATCTCAGTGAAGTAACTAGAGAAAGAGCGACGTTGAACTATTGTATACAAGAGGGAAAGCTCATCAACATTGGAGCTTTGATCTGTCAGACTGTCATCAGTTCTGCCACTGCCTTTACAATTGCAGGTCCGGGATTTGCTTCCTTAATCTTTTCTTTAAGTGAGCAGGCTGGAGTTAAATATGATAGATATGAGTAAGTGTTATTACCTCTAAAGCCCATCACTAAGGTGAATGTGAAAACTTATTCTGAGCATTCAATTCTTGGTTGGAGAGGAAGATTTCCTCAGAGCTATGAAATGAAGACGTCTGCAGCTTCTACCTCTTCTGCTTTTACATCTAGAACATTTACCTCGCGTGCTTCTACATCTAGAGGTGAGTCTATTGAGACTCAAGATCAATTATTACAGAGGATGATGGATAATATTAATTTTACTGCTAATAGGGTACAAAATTTAGAGTGTTTTGCAAAGCATACTGATAGGTATAATAGGAGAAAAAGTGATTATGAAGAGAAATTACACTCATCTTTGGAGAGCCTTATTAGGGGTAACCAAGGAGTGCAATTTCCTCCATATCCTAGATACCCTGATTATGGCCTGCAAAAGTTTGGGATAGCGGTGATTCAGAGGATAAATAGTAGAACTGAGAGATTTATTTTATGATTGTAATATGATATGAACTATGTGATGTGGTTTGTACTTTTATGTTTAAGTGAGAATTGTGATGTGATGTGTTTTCATGGATTTGGACTTGAGACATGTATGTATGTTTACTTGTTTAGAATTGTGATGTGTGAGACTTTTTTTTGGACTTGAGACATGTATGAATGTTTACTTGTTTAGATATTGTGATGTGTGAGACTTTTATTTTTAAATGTATTGTAATATTTGTGTTAGTTAGTAGTTTGTTTAAAAATTCTAGGATAGTAACTGTTGTGAGTTTAGTGATTTAGTTAATTTAGAACTTAACTTAATTTTATATCTATTGTAAAGTTAAAAATCTTGCTAACTTAGGTCTTAAATTTGAAACATAGGAAACTGTTACCCTGTATTTTTCTTTTATCATGCTAGTGTGTTTGTTTTTATGTTGAGATCGTGAAATTAAGTTAGTGTGTTAGTTTACTGTTATGTTTATACCCACTGCATAGAATTCTATTGAATGCTTACATGTTAAATTGAAATGAAAATATAAAAAAAATTTGATAAAAAATTAATTTTACTCCTACTTTTAGTATTATACTTGTATCATTAGGGTTTAAAAATTCCTGTTAGTATGTTATTTTAATTTTTCATTAATTCTTATATATATCTGATGCTAAACTAATTAATCTTTTAAAAATTTAAGTTTGGGGGGGATGAAAAATATTTTCAAAAGTTGGAATTTTATTTATTATCAAATGTGCTACAAGTGAATTTAATTTGAAATAAAAAAAATTTAATTATTTATATGAAGTTATATTAGGGAAGTAAAATTTGATTTTAGAAATAAGTACGAAAATTTAGTTAAAATTTTTAGTAATGAAGAAAAACTTTAAGTTAAAAGTTTTTAGATGAGAAAATGATTAATATAAGTAACTATCTTTAGTAAGAAAAATTGTATTTTTGAAAAATTTAGATAATTTAGAGTTTTATTTTTAATACTTAAATTTCTTTTATTAAAATGATTTTTAGAATTATTATTATATTTATAAATAAAAGACTTATATCAAGACTTTGCTTTAGGAAAGGAGAAGTGGAATTCAAAATCATTAAATGCCTATCCAGATATAGTAATCCTTGCTTGAAAAAGAAAAAAAAAAGAAAAAAAGAAAGAAAAGAAAAAGAAAAAGAAAAAGAGAAAAAAAAATTAGGAAAGAGAAGCTTGAGGATTAGTGCATAATTAAAAAATGGTTCTACATTTGATCTTTTTAAAGTATAAGACTTGAGAAACTCTTAAGCTTATAGATATAATAGACTAAGTAAAATTATTTTTTAATGAAAATTTTTAAGTGGAGATAATAAAAGAACTAAATTCTAAATTTGGAAAATCTATAATATATTTCTGTATTAGATAGAAACTCATATTTTCATCGTTCTTAACTTTAAGAATTTCTAAACTGTAAGTTAGTCTCATTTACTGAATTTTTTTTCTAAATTAGACTACTATATTTCTAAATCAAAATTTTAGGAACTCCTAAAGAAACTCAGATACATATTATACATATTTAGTATTTAAAGATTGAAGTGTCACTTGATGACAAGTAACATTTTAAGTTTGGGAGATTTTAATACACCTAAAATATATAGTATTTTTAAACACATTTTTATATCTCTTTTTGAGATATTACGCTTTAATGGAAGGTATTCTTGTGTTTTTCTTGCAAATACAGGTAAAAAGGGTGAAAAATGCTTAAAGGAGTGAAAAAGGATCAAATTTGGAGCAAAAAGAGGTAAAAATGTGCAAAAGAGTTTTGGCACTAAAGCGCCAGATCCGGCTCTTAAGTGTCGTTTAAATGGAGAAGGCCACGCTTAAGCGCTAGAGGCCCCGCGCTTAAGTGTCAGTGGCAGTTATTGGGTGAGTAAATTTGGTTTCTACAAATTTTTAAGAGGTTTTTAAGGCACCCATTGGCTTAATAGGTGGTTAAAACCACCATGGAAGAAAATTATCACGAAAGGATGCATCTCTTGGGGCAATACATTGAATCTAGCATATTTTGAAGAGAAACCAATGCACCTTTGGAAAATTATAAAAGAATGAAGATTGGGACTTTGAAAGAGGCCCTGAAAGTATTGGAAAGTTTTGAAAGTTCTCATTTGGGGAGCTATTTCAGAGAGATTTTCATGCACCACTTTTACTTTTATTTTATCCTTTTTGTTATTTTATTTTGTCCTCATTTGGGGAGTTAGTTTGGAGAGATTTTCAGGCACTACTTTTACTTTTATTTTATCCTTTTTGTTATTTTATTTTGAGTGGATTGTCAAAAGAAGAGAATCAAAGGAACTTCAATAGTTAAGTGGAGGATTTGAGATAAGTTTTTCTTTTTCTGTTTTGAAACTACTTTTGGTTTTAATTGAGACTTGTTGTTGGTTTGACAAGGATTTCTTCTTTTAAACTAAAGTGTAGTTTTGTTTTCTCTATGTATTCTGAGTAGTTTTCTTTATCTTTCTTATTAAAATAATAATTAATTAAGTTTTGGACGGAAGTTGTGGAAAGTATTAATCTTCAATGATAGAAGAAGTTGTGATGATTTAAATCCATGCACTTCATTTACTTTTTGTTTGGCCAGTCCAGATGTTAAAATTTGTTGTGAGAATATGTAAGAACCGGGTTAGTATTGTCTCAGTCAACAATTGGAAAGAATCACATGAGGTTGTATGAATGAGAATGTTGTTCATATGATTGAGTGAAAATAAATAGGGAAATATTCATTGAAGGGTGTAGAGTTAGAGGACTTTAAAGTGACAGTATAAAGCCCCCAACTTGGTTTATTTTTTTAGGTTCTAATACGAGAATGTTAGCCCCCAGGTGGAGGGAATCTAGGGAACTCTAGAGTTAAAACTAGTATCTTCCCTGCCTAGCTGGTCTTCAGAACTATTCAAACTTTAAATTACCCAATGTTCTTTATAGCATCTCTAGTAAGGGTAAATTATATTATTGCTTCTATTTAGCACAACACAATTTGCATACTTCCACAATAGAATTCTTGTTCTTATTAATGATTCATAACAACAGAAAAGATATTTTCATATTTAGTGCTTTTCATCTTCAAAAACTCTAGTTATCTTTTTAAATTGTTATTATTCTATCAAAATATTAAAAATACCAAAAATATTTAAATTTTCATTACTGAAAAAATCATCTTTAGTTTAGATAATTATCTTTTTACTAAAAATAGAAAGTTTGTTGTTCAATAGTGCATATTGCATATTCTCCTTGTGGGTTCAATATTCAGGTCTTAATAAAAAAGTCTTATATTACTTGATAACGGTACATATACTTGTGTAGTATCTGAATATATATAAATTAAAATTTAAACTCTTATTTTTCTTCAGGATCAAGTTTTTGATTTTGTTGTAAAGTAAGGAAATATAAGTGAAACATTATCTGAATTATCGTTTTACTGTGCATATTAGCAGTATCTAGGGATCAATACCTAGCAGCTATTAATAATGGTAATTTGTTATGCCCTTCTCTATCTATTGAAAATGATTTTTGATGCATGTAAGGAATTAGTTTAAGGCCCTTTCAGACACTAGTGTTTAATCATTTTGGTAGTTATGAATGTCTCTTTTTTATGATATTTCATAATTATTCTATGCTAAAAAATTTGTTGTGATATAGTGATATAATAACTTCTTAGTGTTGTATGATGATGCAACACACACATGTTAAAAAAAATTGATAGAGAAGATATTAAAATTTTTATATGGAAAACACAAAGGGGTAAAGGCAAAGGGGCCTAGCCAAGTTGAATTAATTTCACTATGTTGATGTAGGTTATAGAGCTTATCAAGCCTTGAATAGTAGAAAGCATTATTTCATGAGTATGATGTGAATTTCTCTAGAAAATTAATAAAAAAACACTGAGGAAGTGGCAATAACTCCGCTACTGCGATTAAAAGTTGATGATAGAGGTTGAGTTAAAAATTTGATATCAGTGTTATTGGTAATCGTGGTGGTTTAGCAACGATGACAATGATGGTATGGTAGCGGAGGTCTGTTTGTTGATGATTGTAGTCTGATGATGATGGAGGTGAAGGTTAAGCAACAGTGGTCCAAAAGCGATAGTGGTAAGATGATGGTGGTTTAGTACGACAACAGTGGTCTGATAGTGGCAGCATCTTGATATCGGCGGCCACACAACAATGGTTTGGTGATTGCAATGCTCATATAGCAATTATATTGGTCTAACAACGTCGACATCATATGGGGATGGAAGTGGTCTGATAGTAGCAGCGTCTTGAATTTGGCCGCCACACAGCAAAGGTTTGGTGATTGTGATGCTCCTATAGCAACGATAGTGGTTTGATGATGTCGGCAGCATATAGGGTTGGTCGGGCAACTATGGTCCAATGGTGGTGTGTGTTCAACAATAGTGGTATGATAGTGGAGCTAGATTGGTTGTAGTGGTCAAGCAATGCCGATGGTTGTTCGGTAGTGGTCATGGCTAGTTAGTGATGAACGTGCAATGGTTGTTTGAAATTAGCAGTAACTCAACAGTGATAGTTGGGTGGTAGTGGTCCGATAGTGGCAACTCAGTGATATTGGCCTAACAGTGGTGATGGTGATCTGATAGTGGCGAGAGCTAGGTCACGATGGTCTAGTAGTGATGGAGCTCAGGAATCCTTTAGCTTATTTCTCCATGCCTCAGTCCATTCTGAGAAGAGAGAAGGGATCTTTTAATAATTCTGTGAGTGGCATACTCTATAATTATTTCATGAATTTGGACCACTTTATATCATATTACCAGGCGTGATCTCTTCAATTGGATGGTGCTTTATGAGCATTTAAGTGCCCTCCTTTCCAATAGAATTTCCCCTACTTTTTTTTTTATTTGTTTGAAAGAGTTCTCTTATTGAGTTCTTAAAATAGAATTTATTTTTTGAAAAGTTTATAAAAATTTTAAAGGAGAATGTTAATTTTAAAAAAGAGGTTATAAAACATTTGAACCTTTCTCCTTGGGCTTTTCTAAGTTTTAAAAGATTATAAACGTAGAGTTCTTTTAATTGAAATATAAAAATCCTTTCTTAATAGGTTGATTTAAAATTTTAAAGATTTTTTATTTTAGATTACTTTTAATTGTAGTAGAAAATTCATTTTCTTTAATGAAATTCTCTATGTTTGAAAATATTACTTTTTTGTCACATTTAGTTTATTTTATATATAAGAAAATAATTTTTAAAATTTTTGTCACACTTCCTTTCCTTTCACTTATCATAGAAGTGTTTCATTTGTTCTGCTATATCTATCATCCATCAATTTAAATCACTCCCATTTTCTTATCTATTCTCAACATTATAAAGCATTAAGTAAACAAGCAAGCAATCTCACATGCAAGGAAACCAAGTGAACACTCATTCACATGCAATTCATGTAGTTTCATCAACCACATCACAAAGATTC
>JXCR01132770.1:0-63149 GCA_002079205.1 Phalaenopsis hybrid cultivar
TTGCATAGAAGTAAAGCTCTTACCTCAAGGAACTTGGATCTAGCAAATTTAACTTGATTCCAAGCCTTCCTAAATCAAGATTTTGAGAGGTTGAAGGTGACGGGAGGCGTAAAAAGGATGACTTTCGGGCCAAAATTTCACTTTTAACCGTTCGCGAACCAATTTTTTTGAACCGGCGCTTAAGCGCGGGTAAGTGGCACTTAGGCGCCTGCCTCTCGGGTTGGCTCGGGCTTAAGCGCTAGTTGTGGCACTTAGGCGCCAGTGCATGATTTTAAAAATTTTTAAATTAAAGTAAAATTCAATATTTGCCTAAGTAAACCACTTTTAAATGGTCTCATAGCCCTTAAATGTCTATTTTCAACTTCTTATAACTCCCCACTCTCTCAAAACTCTCTCTAATAACTATTTCAATTCGAGGCTAAAAATAACACAAATTTTCACACAAATAAACTTATATTAATTCACAAANGTGGAAACCACGCTTGATTTTCTGTGTTCCGTTGCAAAATTAGTCTTCTCTTAGTTCAAATCACATGTATCTGATGGAGTGTATTTAACTGTTTTATTACTTGGAAACTTTATGATTTCAATGATGATGGGAACAGTAGCGCTCGACCATTATTTAGTAAACATTTCTCCTTCCAGAGAGACTCGATTTATAATTCTACTCTGATCTATGTTTCTTATATTTAAAATTTTATTGATATTGATGTAATGTTTCTTTTGCTTTCTAGCTATCTCTCTTGTTCTCCTTGATTTTATGTAAATGTTAGCTTTTTTAGGTGCCCTGTTTAGCTTTCTACAACATATGCATGAGGGTTTACTTTATTTATTCCTTTGAAATCTTGCGTGAGGCATGATGGTGAGATGTTGTGCTAATGTTTGATAAGTTAATTTTTATTTATATTTGTTTGAGCTGCAGAGGAAAGTGGACCTTTCCTGGGTTGCAGGAAATATGTGGAGTTTTTGGGAATGACGTGAAATGTACTCGCCATTGTCGTAGGTGGATGGCCGGGAGGCCTTAATTGAGTTAGAAGAGAGTCGAGGAATGGGAGAGTTAAGAATAATAGTTTGTAGGCATCCAAAACGATAGTGGGGGATTTTTTGTATGGCAATATAACTTAAGAAACTTCTATCTTGATGACTAGGTAAGGCATTTTAAAGAATAAAATACTTTTCCAAAGGAAGAAAATAAAAAATAAAAAATGAGTTTGACCATCTGGATGATGCAAATTATCGTTAGTCTACAGAACCAGGATTTTTCTTTCCCTTACCTATAGGTATAAGATAAGGTTTGTTTTCATCTTGATGTCTCATTCCCGACAAGGGCAAACCCTCGTAGTTAATTACTTCTTTAAATCTATGAGCTCTTAAGGAAACTCTCGATTAACGTGATGAGTCTAATCATCAGAGGTCAAACTTTCATAGATGAAGTGATCGGGGAAAAGATCCAAATTTAGACAATTAAGCTGAAAGGAATGGGATTTAATGTCCAATGATAATATGTTATGTGAATGAATCAAATGAAGTGATTCAACTATCCAATGGAGGAGGTCTATACCCTAAGTGTTTGAAAAAGTTATATAATGAGTTTGAACGAATTAGGTAGATTAAAATATGAATCAAGATTACTTGATTTGACTAACGAAAATGATCGAAATCTCTGTGTTAAGGACAAAGTCAGGTAATAAGGATTTCTAGATGAGAAGTGAAACCCTAAACTTTATAAAAGTGTGTTTGGGGTATGCTTTAAATGTGGAACAACCCCATAACACAGAAACAACTATTTGAAAAGGGTGGTGCGGCAGCTTTCTGGGATAACTGGATGCAATTGCAGGCAATGGGTTTGACCACATCGCACGTGTTTTATTATCTTGAAATTCTTTGTTGGTCCACTGTTTTCTTGGTGCAACCTCGATTTTGTTCATGTGCCAAGAGTTTTCTTCACTGTTATGTGATTCGCCTAAAATATATAGTGTTTTTAGACACATTTTTATACCTATTTTTGAGATATTGGGCTTTAATGGAAGATATTTTTGTGTTTTTATTTCAGGTACAAGTAAAAAGGTGAAAATTGCTTAATGGAGTGAAAAAGGATCAAATTTGGAGCAAATAGGTGAAAAATGTGCAAAAGTGTTTTGACACCTAAGCGTTGGATCTGACGCTTAAGCGCCAAGTAAACAGAGAATGCTGCGCCAAAGCGCTAGAGGCCCCGCGCTTAAGCGCCAGTGGCAATTATTGGATGAGTAAATTCGATTTTTGCAAATTTTGAAGAGGTTTTTGAGGCACATATTGGCTTAATAGGTGGTTACAACCACTATGGACTAAAATTATTGCGAAAGCATGCATCTCTTCGGGAAATACATAAAATCAAGACACATTTTGAAGAGATATCAAGACATCTTTTGAAGAATTATAACATAAAAAAGATTGGGAATTTGAAAGAGATCCTGAAATTACTGGAAAAGTTTTGAAAGTTCAAAAATTCGGGAGTTAGTTGGAGAGATTTTTAGGCACCTCATATTTATCCTTTTTTTATTTCTAGTTTTATATTGAGAGTGTTGTAAAAGAAAAGAGATTCAAAGGAATTTCAAGAGTTTGGTGTAGGACTTGAGATAAGTTTTTATCTCTTATTTTAGACTACTTTTGGTTTTAATTGAGACTTGTTGTTGGTTTGACAATGATTTCAAATTTTAAACTAAAGTGTGGTTTCATTTTCTCCAAGGATTCTGAGTAGTTTTCTTTATCTTTCTTCTTAAAATGATAAGTAATTAAGTGTTGGATGGAAGTTGTGGAGAATATTGATCTTTAATGTTGGAAGAAGTTGTGATGATTTAAATCTATGTACTTCATTTACTTCTCGATTTGACCAATCCAGATGTTAGAATTTGTTGTGAAAATATGTAAGGACCGGGATGTTATTGTCTCAGTCAACAATTAGAAAGAATCACATGAGGTTCTATGAATGAAAATGTAGTTCATATGATTTAGTGCAAATAAATAGGGAAATATTCATTGAAGGGTGTAGAGTTAGACTACTTTAAAGTGATAGGTTAAAGAACCCAACTTGGTTTATTGTTTTAGGTTTTGATACGAGATGTTAGCCCCCAGCTGGAGGAAATCGAGGGAACTCTAGAGTGAGAGCTAGTATCTCCCCTACCTAACCGGTCTTCAGAACTATTCAAACTTTAAATTAGCCAATGTTCTATATAGCATCTCTAGTAAGAGTAAAGAATATTATTGCTCATATTTGGCACAACGCAATATGTATACATCCACAATAGAATTCCTATACTTATTACTAATTCATGATAAGGAGAAAGATATTTTCATATTTAGTGTTTTTCTTCTATAAAAACTCAAGTTATCTTTTTAAGTTTGTACTGTTTTTTTCAAAATATTAAAATTACCAAAAAATTTTAAACTTTCTTTACTACAAAATGTCTTTAGTTTAAATAATTATCTTTTTAAAAATAGAAAGTTTTCTAAAAAGTGCATATTTCATATCTTCCTAGTGGGTTCGATATTTAGGTCTTGAGCAAAAAGTCTTATATTACTTGATAACGATACGTATACTTGCATGGTATCCCAATATATATAAATTAAAAGATAAATTCTTATTTTTCGTCAGGTTCAAGTTTTTGGTTTTGTTGCAAAATAAAGAAATATAAGTGAAAAATATAATCAGAAATATTTTTATACGGTTGCATATAAGCAGTTTCGAGATCAAGCTTTTGGCGCTGTTGCTGGGGAAGTGAAGTGAAAATGATAAAGAATCTATTGATTTAAAAGCAAATTTGTATTTTTATAAAGCCATATTCAAACTTTAAGTTATTGTATTTTATTTTGTGTGTGTTTAGTTTTATTTTATTTTATGTTAGTGTATGTGTAGTTTAGGTTCTGAAGGACTAGTGTCCAACGATTCTAAATTAGAGAGAACTGTTAGAAAAATCAGAAAAAATAAAAAAAATTAAAAATCTTGAAAAATCCAAAAAAAAATTATAGAAATAGCAAACAAAAATAATCAAAATACTGAAATTCATCAAGAGTTTAGACCTTTAAAACATTATGTCAACCCTATTGTAGATGAACTTCGTTGTAGTATTCAAAATCCTACTATAGTGGCTAATTAATTTGAGCTTAAACTTGCTATTATCCAAATGATATCAAATAATCAGTTTGGGGGACCACCAACTGAAAATCCAAATTTACATCTTGCCAATTTTATAGAATTGTGCGCTACATTTAAATACGATGATGTATCAGATGATGTCATAAGATAGGTTATTTCCTTTCTCACTGAGGGATAAAGCTAAGATGTGGTTGAATTCGTTAGCACCTGGAATCTATCAGAACTTGGGGTGATTTAGCACAAAAATTCCTTGCAAAATATTTTCCACCATAAAAAACTGCAAAACTTAGAAATGATATTACATCTTTTAATCAATTTGAAGGGGAATCTATTTATGAAGCATGAGAAACATTTAATGAACTCTTAAGAAAGTGTCCACACTATGCCATACCAGATTGGTTAATAATTCACTTTTTTTAATGGATTAGTTGGATATCTTAAATAAATTATCGATGCTACTATTGGTGGTTCATTGATGTCAAAACCATTTAATGACTCCTATGCTTTAAATGAAGAAATGGCTACAAATAATTTTAAATGTCCTTATGAGAGGGTGAATCCTAAGATAGTAGCTAATATTCATGAAATTGATGCATTTACTACGTTAGCAAATCAAGTTGCTGCAATTTCAAGGAAGTTAGACCAATTTGGAATGTATTTTTTCAACAAATTTCCATGATTGAAGAGAATGCATTAAGCCAAATGATAGATTCTCAAGCATCATTAGAAACTTTAAATGCCATAAATAATAAGCAGAATCACCCATATTCAAATTATTATAACCCAGGTTGGAAAAACCATCCTAACTTTAACTTGCACAACAATTCGGGTGGTAATAATCATCAATGGGGAAACAACCAAATAAACCCATTGAGAAACTAGAACAATCAAGGGAAAAATAATTATAGATCTACTTATCCTCCAGGTTTCAACAGTAATACATAATTTAAGGAGAAGAAGTTGTCTGTAGAAGAAGTGGTGTTACAAATGGGAAATCAATTACAAAGTCAAGGAGACAATTAGAAATATTGAGAATCAACTTGGGCAAATAGCAAATTCATTAAGTAATAGATCCCAAGGAATACTCCTTAGTAATACTGAATCAAATCCAAAAGACCATAATAAAGAGCAAGTAAAAGCTGTTCAGCTTAGAAGTGGAAGAGAGTTGGAAGGTAGGGTTTAAAAAGAAATTGAAGTTGAGAGAGAATAAATTGAAGAATCAAAAGAGAATGCTCCAAAAGATTTTGAAAGACCTATTTCTCCACTAAAAATTTATTTAGAAAAAACACCACCTTCATTTCTTCAGAGACTTCGTCAGCAGAAGTTGGATAAGCAATTTTTAAAATTTCTTGAAATATTTAAGAAGCTTTCAATTAATATTCTATTTGTTGAAGCCTTAGAACAAATGTCAAGCTATGTAAAGTTTATGAAGGATATTCTCAATAGGATAAAGGAAGTTTGAAGATAATGAGACTGTTGCGGTTAGTGAAGAGTGCAGCACTATAATTCATAAAAAGCTTCCAAAAAAGCTTAAAGATCCTGATAGCTTTACAATTCCATGTGCAATAGGAGACAGATTTTATGGGGAAAGCTTTATGTGATATGTGCAAGCATTAACCTTATGCCATTATCAATATTCAAAAGATTGGGAATAGTAGAAATAATTCCTACTACTGTAACTCCGCAGCTAGCAGATCGTTTGATAACATACCCCTAAATGAGTTATAGAAGATGTCATAATGAAAGTGGATCAATTTATCTTTCCTGTTGATTTCATTGTGTTAGATATGAAGGAATATAAAGAGATACCTATCATTTTGGGGACACATTTCCTAGCCATAGGAAGAGCAATGATAAATGTACAGAAAGGGGAATTAACAATGCACGTCAATGATCAAACTATTACTTTCAATATTTCAAGATGAATGAAATATCTTGCAAAAGGTAAAGATGATGAATGTTATACGATGGATGTTATAATATATATAAGTGAATGCCATTTCAAAACAACTTATGAAGAAAAATCTGAAGAAAAAGATTTGGAACAAGTGCAAGAAGAGGAATTATATCGTTGTGAAGAACTTTTTAAGAAAGATTCAAACTATGTTCGAGAAAGTTTTGAAAATTTGGACACGATGATCCCGATTTTTATATGTAAGGATTTATGAAGTTGACACCACTACAGAGTTACAGAAAGTATACAATTTTTATATAAAATTTTGAACATGATTTATCCTATCATTTTGTGTAAAATATATATAATTATAGGCAATTAATAATAGGATTCTATGCAAGTATACATATCGTTATCAAGTAATAATGAACTTTCTATTTAAGCCCCAAATATCGATCCCATGGGGAAGGTGTAAGTTAACAATGATAAACTTTAACAGGAAATTTACAGAAAATCAAACGAAATCACTGTCACTAATTTCAAATGCTGAAATATTAACCAAACTAAATTACTTAATTATTAGCAAAACAAAAATTCAAATTTTGAATAATAACTACTAATCTACTAACTATGTTTATGTAATGAAGATTTCTTATGTAAGAAAAACATTCTTCCCACTATAATTATATTATGGTGAAATGAGATAAGATAAATGTTTATAATATTTATTATGCCAAATAGGAGCAATTTTAATTTTCTACCTTCATAGACGGAATAGAAAATCATTGGTTAATCTTAGGTTTAGTCCCTAAATCTGTGGCTAGGCTAGGAGGATACCGGCTCCCACTCCAGAGTTCCCACTTCCCTTCACCTGAAGGCTAACCCTCATTTTAGTTTTTAAACACTAAGACCAAATTGGGGATTTTAGTCTATCACCCTAAAGATTCTCCATTAGAACCAACAAAGAATATTTTTCAATTTCTTTGCACTTAATTTCTTGAACGAATTTCTCCTTCATGAAATCAAATGTGACCCTCACACTGTTGTAGAACTCATACTCCATTTCCCGGATCATATGTTTCACAATATATTTTAACAAATCAATTAGCCAGATTGAAAGTAAACTAAGTTATGAGTTCAAAAATCATCACAATTTATTTTATATTTTAATTAGGCACATTCATGTTATCTTTTCATTTCATCATATCTCAGAGTAGTGGGAAAGATAGAGGGAACTACTCCAACTTCATGAGAAAGATATGATAAAACATAAATTTTATATATAAAAGAAAGTTCATACAACACTAAATAAACAAAATAAACTTATCTGGAACTCTTTCTCAAAGCAAATCCTTTATAGCCTTTCCTTATAAATGCATGAAGAACTCTCTTACTTTTCTTCTTCTCCAACACTTTTACAGAAAGTTTCACACTAAATCTTACCACAAAAACTCTAAACTATGAAAGAAAAATCACTAATTGACTCAAATATGGTTGTGGAATGAACATGGATTATGAAAATGTGTCGTGGCAGAACGTTGTGGAGCGAAAAATGAATGTAGAGGAGCTCATTTTCTGATGCATTTCAGCCCCAAATAAAGCCCAAGGTCGGTTCTCCAAGAGATGCCTCCAAAAACTCTTCCAAAAGAGTTCAAATACATCGAACCTTCTAGAAATGGCGTCTAAACCGCCATTGGCACCATTGATGCTAGTCTAGCGCCGTCGGTGCTGAGTAAAAATTCTCCAGCTTTCGGTTGTTCTGCGCCGTCGGCGTTGACCTTGGCACTGTCGGTGCTGAGTATTTCCTCAAAACGTCATTTTGACTCCAAATTTCATCCTTTTTGCTTTCAGCCCTAAAAATCAACAACTTGCAAGAAAACATCAAAATTTTTTTCCATTAAAGTGCAATATTACAAAAAATAAGTATAAAATATGGGTCTAAAAATGCATATATTTTTGGTGTATCAAAATTCCCTAAATTTACATGTTACTTGTCCTCAAGTAACTTCTCTACAACATAAAAATATGACTTATGGTAAAGATATTACCTTTTAGACTTCCATATTTTTGTTCTCTAAAAAAATAGTTTAACTTAAGAAAAATTCAAAATAATTCCAGTTAATACTAAATGTGTTAAGATATTCAGTAATTAAGTCTAAGGTTTTTGATCCTCTATTTCTTTCAAGAAAAATTGCATATTGTTATATTAAAGTCACTTAAGAATTTCATATGAAAAAAAACTTCATAAAAATTTATTAATAATTAAGTTAATATTCAAATAAAAAGTTTAGAAAATGTATCCATGTCTTTTTCCTTAAGTTGATCCAAGTGAAGCCAATTTTTATTTAGGTATCTCCTCAAGCTTCTCCCCACATCTTTTCTTTTTCTTTTCTTTTTCTTTTTTTTCTTTTTATGAGGATTACTATATTTGGATAGCCTTTAATGAATTTGAACTTCACTATCCTCTTCATAAAGTTAAAAAGTTCTTACATTTCTTCACTTAACAAATTTATATTAACTTAAAGATTTCATAAAGTTTAATTCTAAAACTTTTACATTTCTTCACTTAACAAATTTATATTAACTTAAAGATTTCATAAAGTTTAATTCTTTAAAAACTTATTACATTTCTTCACTTAACAAATTTATATTAACTTAAAGATTTCATAAACTTTAATTCTTTTTCTTTTTTTCTTTTCTTCTTGTAAGCACTTATCTAGTGGATTTGCTTTGATTTATGGGTCTAAAAATGCATATATTTTTGGTATGAAGTATATTATTGTTTTACCTTCCATTAAAGTGCAATATCACCAAAAAAAAGGTATAAAATATGGGTCTAAAAATGCATATATTTTTGGTGTATCAAAATCCCCAAAATTTACATGTTACTTGTCCTCAAGTAATTTATCTACTACATAAAAATATGACTTATGTTAAAGAATTTAACTTTTAGATTTCCATATTTTAGTTCTCTAAACATAATAGTTTAACTTAAGAAAACTTTAAAACAATTCTAGTTAATACTAAAGGTGTAAAGATATTCAGTAATTAAGTCTAAGGATTTTGATCCTCTATTTATTTCAAGAAAAATTGCAATTTGTTATATTAAATTCAATTAAGAAATTCATATGAAAAAGAACTTAATAAAAATTTATTAATAATTAAGTTAATATTCAAATCAAAAGTTTAGAAAATCTTTAATTACTGAAAAAATGTGAAGGCATGTGGTAGCTCTGGAGTGGGAGTTTGTATCCTCCTAGCCTAGCCACAGGTTTAGGGACTAAACCTAAGATTAATCAATGATTTACTATGCACTGTATCAGGATAGAAAATTAAAATTGCTCCTATTTGACACAATACATATTATACATTTATCTCATCTCATTTCACCAGAATTTCATTGTAGTGGGAAGGATGTTTTTTCACATAAGAAATCCTTATTAGATAAACATAGTTAGTAGATTAGTAGTTATTATTCAAAATTTGCATTTCTATTTTGCTAATAGTTAAGTAATTTAGTTTAGTTAATATCTCAACATTTGAAATTAATGGCAGTGATTTTGTTTGATTTTCTGTAAATTTCCTGTTAAAATTTATCATTTTAACTTTTTTAAGAATTTTTTAATATTTCAAAAATACAAATTTTCTTTACTAAAAATAGAAAAACATAGTCTTATTCTCTTTTACAAAATATCTTAGCCCTAGGAATTAAAATTTATTGTTGAAAGTTTTTTACTTAAATTTACTATATATTTAAAAACATAAATATTGTTATTTAGTGTTAACCCTTAATACCTAAGGTCATGTTAGCTTTAAAAATTTAAATTTTAGTTAAGTGAGGACAAATAAAATTAAGTTCTTTCTCTCTTTCTAAAAATGATTTTTCTTTTTCCCCCCTAAACTTAAATTTTTAAAAGAATTTTTTACATGAAGAACTTTAAAAATGAAGGGTGAAAGAAAGCTTTAAAAAACATAAAAAATAATTCATATATGTTGGAGATTTTGATTTTTTAACATAAATTTTGAAAAACTATAGGTGCTAATATGAAAACTACAAGTCTAAAAACATTAAATTGCACATAATACATATAAAATTTGCTGAGAAAGAGCCAATCACAATACATAATAAAGTGCTGAAAATAACAACAAAACTAAACTAAATTCTAAAAATGAAAACAGTTTTTCACATTTAAGTTTCACATAACATAACAACAGAGTCTCAACAACAACATAACACAAACAATACAATCACACAGTACAAACTCATACAAACAAACAAACAAACAAAAAGATCACCAGTCATCATCTTCCTCATTATCGACATCTAACTTCTATTGTTGATATGGAGTATAAGTAGGGTGAATAGGGAACTGAACCGTCTAGTCACCCCTCAAGTATCTCACTAAAGCATCATCATAAGCAGCATCATACTCAAATTTCTGGTGAATCAGATCATCAGTGTGAGCATTTCTGGCCCCCATATTCTGCATCCTAGGATACATCCTCAAAATATCTCCCTGTTGAATCATCATCTGGTCCAACAACTCCCTGTTGTTGGGAGGGGTTCTAAAAGTAGAAGGAATATCCCTCGCCTATCTTCCAGATCTCCAATCAACATGGGACTCATAAGTCTTGATGTTGGCAGGCCCAATCGGTCTCTGAGGCTCAATCCTCTCCTCATTAAGTCTAAAATCAACTCCTGCATGCTCACAAAGTGTATAAATGAGAGCAGGGTGTGCCAATCCACCTGTGGTCTCTCCCAGAGCAATAGATCAAATGTTCATATAAATGATAGAGTCTACATTTATATCCATCACTTGCTGAATGTAGAAGTTCAGGATGGCTCTATCCTTGGTCACTTCACTATGATGGTTTATTGGAATCATCCTCCCATAAATAAAATAATGTCAGACTTTAGACACTACATTTAACATAGAAAAGGGAAAGTTAACTTTAACTCCATTTTTTATTTCCAAGGCCCTTTCTCACTAGTCAAAAAGGAAATACTTCATCTAAGACTTGATCTGTAGCAGAAAACGAATGATACTGACATCTATAAACATCTTCTAATTGCTAAAACTAATTGATTTTTCTTGGAGTAACTCCACCCTTTTTCCTCGAACAAAAATAAAATCATCAGAAGCCTCAGGAAGGTTGCCATAAAATTCCATCACAATTCCAACTATCACACCAGCAGTAAAATAGTAGAAGTTTTCCCACTCTCGAGCGATAATCAATCGTTCAACTTCTCCTCCTGGATTTTTCAAACGTCGGTCCTGAATCACTTTTTAATTTTCTTGAAGACTATGAAATTGAGCACTAGCTCTAAAGCTAATAAACCTTTGCTCGTCATATTCTACTTTCTTTTTGCTCGGTCTAGGTGCCATAGGAAATCAAAAAAAATTTGACAAAAAAATTAAATAAATCCCAATATCCCGAAAATCAAAATGTAAATCACTTTAGACTTAAATCCACTAAGTAAGAGTTCTTCACCAAAGAATTTTCTCAAAATCTCTCAAAAAAAATTCAAAATTTTGGATCTAGTCAATGTGATAAAAATCTTTGGTGAAAACAAAAAATTTTTACTTTAAAGTGTAGCTTTTATTTAGAGAAGATGAAATTTGAAGTTCCTTTGCCTTTAAATCACCTCAAATCTGCCCAAAATCAAGCCCTAGGTACAAAACCGAAGGTTAAAGTTGACTTAAGGGGTAAAAATGGAGGTTTACGGTGAAAATCATAAATTAAAGTTTAATTCGTTGCTCTCGGGTTGAAGGCGCCGTCAGTGCAGATGGACCAAAATTCACTATTTTGATTTTCAAATTTTCAATTTCCTTTCAATTTTCTCGAAAGTTTTTATTATTTTTAAACACAATTTTTTATCTAAATTCATAATTACACATTTTACAAATAATCATTTTCACAAGCTGTCTTTTATATATGAAAATACACTTTTTACAAACACATTTCACAAATCACAAATTCACACCTATTAAGCAAACTATTTATAAATTAGCGTCGAAATCAAGCCACAACACTACATGCTGACACAAAACTATACACATAATCAAAGTTCAGAATTCTAAAGTAAAAAGAAAGTAAATCAGACCTAACAAAATCCACACAATTACACTAAACACATAAGCATTTTTAAGCAAGTAGAGAATTCACAATCTTCAATCATTCAGCCTCATCTTCAGTGCTTTCACCTCCTCTAATATCTTCCATAGATAGTAATGAACCTATAGGTTGTAGAAGGTTCGGTACGGGAATTGATTTATCAAATTTTCTTCAATCCACCCATTTTCTTTAAACATTCGAACTAATCCTGCTTAAAAAATTCTAGTGTGATCAAAATTTTCTTTCATTCTCCAATCAAGGTGATCAAAAAGGTACTTAAGATCTCCCACTGCATTCATAATACTCTGAAGTTTTCTTTCAATTTTCTTCAATTTCTTCTCTAAAGAAAATGAACTTCCAACTGTTGGTGGCATTAATGAAGTTGAAGCATGTAAAGAATGATCTATAATAGTATTTAGTGCTTCATTTCCATTACCAACATACTGATCAACAAAAGGAATAATGGGCTCCCACGGTAGTAAAATTTTTTCCCAATTTTCATATGGCACTTGGGATTGACTGCAAATCAGAAAAATTGTAGAAGGATGCCCAAGTCCCTAAATTGGCCCATTCATAATGATTCCCATCACAGATTTAAATATAGTTGAACCTATATCAATAGGTTTCTCCATTTGAATACAGTAGTTTATAATAACACTCTCCTTGGTGACTCTACTGATCTTCATAGTAGGGAGTAATTTTGCACAAATAAAGAAATGCCACTGCTTCAAAATTGGATTAAGTGATGAAGATAGGAAAACTAATGTATCCTTCATCTCATACTTCCCTTATATCACTTTCATCCGTTAGAAATTTATAAATATCTTGCATCAAATTTTGCGTAGGGATGAAATTTGCATAATGATAGATTGGAACAATTTCTATCATATACAATTCATTAATCCTCGCAGGAGTAAATGGTACATCCTTACCTCATACGAAGACAACTCCTTGGGTAATGCCTTGTGGATTTACATAGAACTCCTTCACTATAAGTACAATAACCACAGTGGTAGTGTAACACAGAACTTCCCATCGCCTTTGCAGAAAAATCTTGTCAAGTGGAGCACTTGGATTGATTAACCCATGATTAACAAATCCTCTTTCCTTGATCAATCTCTTCTTCGTAATAACTTTATCGTATAATTTTTGAACGTCAAAACTAATAAACTTTCTTCTATTGAAAACTCTATACCTTGAAGTATTTCTGAAATTGGAAGCCATGGAATCCAAAAATAAAAAGTTTCTAGGCATTCTAGGCAGTTTTTAGGACTTTAAAAACACCTCTCGGTGGTTATTATGGAGCGAAATCCCGCCAAAGTCTGCCAAAAGTTGCAGGAACCATCCAACCGCTTTCGGCGTCGTCGTCGCTCCCGATGGGCGCTGCCGGTGCTGAGATCCGTTTTCTTGGGGGTCATCGGCGCTAGTGACCAAATTTTTGCGATTTTCATTTTTTGTTCAATTAGATTCCAACATTTCTTCAAATATCAGTATTGGACTTAATTTATAATAAATGCAATTGTGTAGGATTATTATCTACTAATGTATAAGACACTTAATAAACTAAATAGTAATACATAGACATATAAGTATGGGTTGCCTTCCACAAAGCGCTTGGTTTAACGTCATCAGCCTGACATACCATTTATTTAGTTGGGTTGAATTAACATTAAAACTTTTTTAAATTAAGGTATGTGTCCTTCATAATAGTGTTTCAAATGATGCCCATTAACTTTAAATATATTTCCAGTGTTAGGATCTTTAATCACAATAGTTCCATAATGATAAACCTTAATCACTTTAAATGGTTGTAACCATCTGGATTTCAGTTTTTCTGGAAATAGTCTCAATCTTGTATTATATAAAAGAAATTCTTGTCTAGGTTCAAATTTCTTCTGATTAGTCTTCCGATCATGCCATATTTTTATTTTCTCTTTATAGATTTTTGCATTATCATATGCTTCATTCTAATTTCCTCAAGTTCATTGAGTTGCAATAATCTTTTCTCACCAGCATCTTTTAGATTAAAATTAATTTTCTTAATAGCCCAAAATGCTTTATGCTTTAATTCTACAGGTAAGTGGCGTGTTTTTCCAAATATCAGTCTATATGGGGACATTCTATGGGAATCTTATAAGCAGTTCTATATGCCCATAATTCAGTATCAAGTCTAGTAGACGAATCCAATTTATACGGATTTATAGATTTTTCTAAAATGCGTTTAATTTCATGATTTGATATTTCTGCCAGACCACTAGTCTGAGGATGATAAACAGTAAAGAATCTATGCATAATATCATATTTTTTAATTAATTTTTTATTATCTTATTCCTGAAATGAGATCCTCCATCAGTATTAATAACACTCGGCATTCCATATCTTGTAAAAATATTTTTAATTAAAAATTTAGAAACACTCTGATCATCACATCTAGGTACAACAATAGCTTCAACCCATTTGAACATATAATCAATAGCAAGTTATATATATAAGTTTCCAAATGAAGTCATAAATGGTCCCATAAAATCTAATCACCACACATCAAAAATTTAAACTTCCAATGTGTAATTTAGAAGTATTTCATTTCTTCTAGATATATTTCTTACACATTGACATCTATCACATGTTTTAATATATTCATTAACATCTTTAAAAATAGTAGGCCAATAAAATCCACCTTGTAAAATTTTATATCAAGTTCTATTTGTTTTGAAATGTCCTCCAAATTCTGAATCATAACATCTTTCAATTATCGATTTAGTTTATTCATAAGGCACACATCTTCTAATTATTAGATATTTGCATTGTTTATATAAATATGGGTCATCCAAAAAATAGTCTTTTGAATCATATATAAACTTTAGTAATTGTGGATTTTTTATATCAAGTGATAGAATATCACTTACAATATAGTTTACTATATCAGCATACTACGGTACATCCATTTCATCAATACTATGTAATTGTTCATCAGGGAAATTCTCTAAAATTTTATTTGCAAAATTAGTTAATATTTCTATTTCTATTCTAGACAAATGTTCATCTATTTGATTATCATTTTTCTTTTTATCTACCACGGTAAAATCAAACTCTTGCAATAGAAGTATCCATCTAATTAATCTTGCTATCAATTCACGGTAAAATCAAATTCTTGCAATAGAAGTATCCATCTAATTAATCTTTATTTAGCATCCTTCTTTTGCATTAAATATTTAATAGCAGAATGATCTGTATGCACTATACATTTAGTTCTAATTAAATAAAGTCTAAATTTATCAAAGGCATAAAAATAGCAAATAACTCTATTTCAGTAGTATTATAATTAATTTGAGCTTCATTTAGAGTCTTACTAGCATAATATATAACTTTAAAAACTTTGTCATCTTTGTCCAAATACAACCCCAATAACATAATCACTAGCATCGGACATTATTTCAAATGGTTTGTCCTAGTCAGGTGGTATTATTATAGGTGCAGTGACTAATTTTTTCTTTAATAATTCATATGTTTTTATGCATTCTATATTAAAATCAAATTTTGTATCTTTTTCTAAAAGTTGGCATAAAGGCTTAATTATTTTTATAAAAATTTTTATGTAGCGCCTGTAAAAACCAGCATGTCCTAGAAAACTTCTCACCCCTTTAACACTAGTAGGCGGTGGTAATTTTTCTATAACATGGATTTTTTCAGGATCTACCTCTATGCCTTTTTTAGAAATTTTATGTCCGAGTACAATTCCTCCTACAACCATAAATTGACATTTTTCCCAATTTAATACTAAATTGACTTTTTCACGTACTTCCAGAATTTTTTCTAAATTATTAAGAAATAATTCAAACGAAGTCCCAAATATAAAAAATTCATCCATAAATACTTTCATTCCATGTTCTATAACATTACTAAAATTTGACATCATACATCTTTGAAATGTTGCAGGTGCATTGCACAGTCCAAAACACATTCTACAAAAATAAAATGTTCCATATGGGCTTGTAAATGTTATTTTCTCTTTATCCTCTAGAGCATTTGGAAATTGGTGATAACCAGTATATCCATCTAAAAAGCAATATTACTTGTTCCCCGTCAATCTATCCAACATTTGGTCTAAAAAGGGTAAAGGAAAGCGATCTTTTCTAGTAGCCATATTTAATTTTCTATAGTCAATACAAATTCGCCAACTTCTAGTAGCCATATTTAATTTTCTATAGTCAATACAAATTCGCCAACTAGTTACTTGTCTTATTGGTATTAATTCATTTTTGTCATTTTCTTTAACAGTCACTCCTTTCTTTGAGACATAGTGAATTGGGCTTACCCAAGTATTATCTACAATAGGATATATAATTCTAGCATCTAACCATTTTAAAATCACTTTTTTAACAAGTTCTTTCATTATTGGGTTTAATCTTCTCTGAGGATCAGCTTTAGGTTCATATTATTCATCTAACAAAATTCTGTGCATACAAATTGAAGGACTAATTCCTTCAATATCTGCTAAAGTCCATCCAAAAGCCTTCTTTATCCTTTTTCAACATTTAGATTAACTTTTGTTTCTAAATTTCAGTTAACTCGGAAGATATAATAACCGACAATGTAGATGACTCTCCTAAAAATCATACTTTAAATGAGTAGGTAATATCTTTAATTTAAGTTCAGGTGGTTTAATACTTGAAGGAATAAGAATTTTACTATCATTTTCCAACAACTCTAACGTTTCAAATTTGTCCGAATATAATCCAAATCTCCTTCTTTAATTTCATCTTCATTCTAAAAAATTTCTTCTTGCTTAAATTTATCTTCAGATTGTTTCTTAAATTGTTCATTACTTAGATAATCAGCTACTTCCATCCTGAAACATTCATTATTTCATAGTTTTGCTATATTAAAATTTACTTCTTGACCATTAACTCTCATTATTAATTTTCCTTTTTGTACATCTATTACAGCTCTTCCTGTTACAACAAATGGTCTCCCTAAAATAATAGGAATCTCTTTATCTTCCTTTATATCCAATATTGTAAATTCTACAAGGAAAATAAATTTTTCCACTTTTACTGGTACATCCTCTATAACTCCTTTTGGATAAGTTATTGATCGGTCAGCTAATTGAAGAGTTACAGTAGTAGGGAAAATTTCTCCCAAATCTAAATGTTTAAAAATTGATAAGGGCATAAGATTGATACTTGCTCTTAAATCACATAAAGCTTTTCCATAAAACTTTTCACCAATTGCACAAGATATAGAAAAACTACCAGGATCTTTTAAATTTTCAGGAAGCTTTTTCTGAATAATAGCACTACACTCTTCACTTAGTGCAACGGTCTCATTATCAGTAAACTCCCTCTTCTTATTTTGTACATCCTTCATAAATTTTGCATAACTTGGCATTTGTTCCAAAGTTTCAATAAAAGGAATATTTATTGTTAACTTCTTAAGGATTTCCACAAATTTTGTAAATTGTTTATCTTTATTCTTCTACTTCAGTCTTTGAGGAAATGGAGGTAATGGTTTTTCTAAAAGAGCCTATATTTGTTCATTTTCCTGTTGATCATTTTCCATTTCTTCATTCTCTTCATCAACTTCAGTTTCTCTTGGGATTCTTATTTCAATTTCTTTTTCACTTCATATTTGAATAGCTTTAATTTGCTTTTTATTTTGATCTTTTGGATTAACTTCCAAAGTACTCGAAAAAATTCCAGAAGGTCTGTTAATAAGTGCAGTAGCAATATGTTCTAATTGATTTTCAATATTTTTAATAGCAGCCCCTTGATTCTGCATTTGATTTCCCATATTCAACATCACTTCTTCCATTTTCAACTTCTTTTCCTTAACTTGTGGGTTAGGATTGGAGTTAAATCTTGGAGAATAATAAGGTCAAAAATTATGATTTCCTTGATTGTTCAGACTTACAGATGGATTCACCAAATTTTTGTAATTATTCCAACTAAAATTAGGGTGATTTTTCCATCCAAGGTTTAAATAGATAGAATAGGGATTGTTATTTAAATTATTTATAGTGTTTAAGGTTTCATAAGATGGTTGAGTATCAATAATTTGTCCTAGTGAATTTTCCTCTAATACTGGTGGTATTTGAGAATAGTTTACTCCTATTTGATCAATCTTTTTAGAAATAGCAGCAATTTGAGATGCCAAAATAAACATTGCATCAGAATCATGAATATCGACTACTCTCTTAGGATTTAACCTTTCAGAGGGCCATTAAAATTATTAGTAGCTATTTCCTTAATTAACAAATATGCTTCATCAAAAGGATTTGACATTAATGATCCGCCCGCAGCAGCATCTATAATAGATCTTAATCATCCTTCTAATCCATTATAAAAGGTTTAAATTATTAACCAATCTGGCAAAGCATGATGTGGACATTTTCTAAGAAGATCCTTAATTCTTTCCCAGGCTTCATATATCGATTCCCCTTCAAACTGACAAAAAGATGTAATATCATTTTTAAGCTTAGCAGTTTTCGAGGGTGGAAAATATTTAGCCTAGAATTTTTGTGATAGTTCTCCCAAGTTCTAATAGATCTAGGTGCTAACAAATTAACCAAGCCTTGGCTTTATCGCTTAATGAAAAAGGAAAAAGTCTAAACCTAACAACATCATTAGACACTCCGTCATATTTAAATGTAGCACAAATTTCAAGAAAATTAGTAAGATGTAAGTTAGGGTCTTCAGTAGGTGATCCTCCAAACTGATTATTTTATACCATTTGGATAATAGAAGGTTTAAGCTCAAATGAATTAGCAACAACATCAGGATTTGGCATAATTAAATGAAGTTCATCTGCTGTCGGATTTGCATAATCTTTTAAAGGGCTTTGTCAATTTTCATCTATTGGATTTTCTATATTATTTGTCATTTCTTTCAAATTCTTAATTTCTCTTTGTTGTTTTCAAATTTTTCTNAAACTACAGTAAAATCAAACACTTGCAATAAAAGTATCCATCTAATTAATCTTGGTTTAACATCCTTCTTTTGCATTAAGTTCCAATTAAATAAGGTCTAAATTTATCAAAAGCATAAAAAATAGCTAATAACTCTCTTTTAGTAGTGGTATAGATAATTTAAGCATCATTTAGAGTCTTACTAACATAATATCTAACTTTAAAAACTTTGTCGTGCCTTTGTCCTAATACAACCCCAATAACAAAATCACTAGCATCACACATTATTTCAAATGGATTTGCCCAGTCAGGTGGTACTATTATAGGCGCAGTGACTAATTTTTCCTTTAATAATTCAAATGGTTTTATGCATTCCTCATCAAAATTAAATTTCATACCTTTTACTAAAACTTGGCATAGCAGCTCCGTTATTTTCAAAAAAATTTTTATGTAGCGCATGTAAAGCCAGCATGTCCTAGAAAACTTCTCACCCATTTAACACTAGTAGGAGGCAGTAATTTCTTTATAACTTTGATTTTTATAGGATCTACCTCCATGCCATTTTCAAAAATTTTATGCCCAAGTAACCTCCTCCTGCAACCATAAATTGACATTTTTCCCAATTTAACACAAGGTTGATTTTTTCACATACTTCTGGAACTTTTTTCTAAATTATTAAGACATAACTCAAATGAAGTCCTAAATACAGAAAAATCATCCATAAACATTTACATTCCATGTTCTATAAAATTGCAAAAAATTGACATCATGCATTTTCGAAATGTTGCAGGTGCATTATATAGTCCAAAAGGCATTCTATGAAAAATAAATGTTCCATATGGGCTTGTAAATATTGTTTTCTCTTGATCCTCTAGAGCAATTGGAATTTGGTGATAACCAGTATATCCATCTGAAAAGCAATAATATTTATACCCAGGCAATCAATCCAATATTTGGTCTAGAAAGGGTAAAGGAAAGTGATCTTTTTGGTGGCCATATTTAATTTTCTATAATCAATGCAAATTCTCCAAACAATTACTTGTCTTATTACCGTAAAAATTCATTTTTCTCATTTTCTTCAACAATCACTCCTCCTTTCTTCAGAACACAATGAATTGGGCTTACCTAAGCACTATCTGAAACAGGATATATTATTCCAGCATCTAACCATTTTAAAATATCTTTTTTAACAAATTCCTTCATTTATGGGTTTAATCTTCTCTGAGGAACAACTTTAGGCTCATATTATTCATCTAATAAAATTTTGTGCATACAAATTGAAGGACTAATTCCTTTAATATATGCTAAAGTCCATCCAAAAGCCTTTTTATATCTTTTTCAACATTTCTATCAACTTCTGTTCTTGATTTCAGTTAACTTAGAAGATATAATAATAGGCTATGTAGATGACTCTCCTAAAAATACATAATTTAAATGGGCGGGTAATATATTTAATTCAAGTTCAGGTGGTTTAATACTTGAAGGAATAAAATTTTTACTATCGTTTTCCAATGAGTCTAACATTTCAAATCTGCCCTGAATATAAACCAAATCTTTTTTCATTTCATCTTCATTCTAAAAAATTTCTTCTTGCTTTAATTTATTTTTGAACTCATTCTTAAACTATTCATTACTCAAATAATCAGCTACTTTCATCTTGAAACATTCATTATCTTTTTCTGTTGCAGGATATTTCATAGTTTTTGCTATATTGAATTTCACTTCTTGATCATTAATTCTCATTATTAATTCTCCTTTTTGCAGATCTATTACAAATTTTCCTTTTGCAAGAAATGGTCTCCCTAAAAAAATAGGAATCTTTTTATCTTCCTCCATATCCACTACTATAAGTCTACAGGAAAAATAAATTTATCCATTTTTACTAGTACATCCTCTATAAATCCTTTTAGATAAGTTATTGATCGATCAACTAACTGATGAGTTACAGTAGTAGGGGAAATTTCTCCCAAATCTAAACATTTAAAGATCGATAACGGCATAAGATTGATACTCGCTCCTAAATCACATAAAGCTTTTCCATAAAACTTTTCACCAATTGCACAAGATATAGTAAAACCCAGGATCTTTTAATTTTTCAAGAAGCTTTTTTCTGAATGATAGCACTACACTCTTCACTGAGTGTAATGGTCTCATGATCTGTATACTTCCTTTTTTTATTTAGTACATCCTTCATAAATTTCACATAACTTGGCATTTGTTCCAAAACTTTAACAAAAGGAATATTTATCGTTAACTTCTTAAGGATTCCCAAAAATTTTGTAAATTGTTTATCTTTATTCTTCTGTTGTAGTCTTTGAGAAAACGGAGGTAATGGTTTTTCTAAAGGAACATGTGTTTGTTCATTTTCATGTTGATCATTTTCCATTTCTTCCTTCTCTTCATCGATTTCATTTTCTCTTTGGATCCCTGTTTCAACTTCTTTTTCACTTCATAACTTAATAACTTTAATTTGCTCTTTATTTTAATCTTTTGGATTAACTTCTATAGTACTCAAAAGAATCCAAGTGCTAATGAAATTAACCAAGCCTTGGCTTTATCCCGTAATGAAAAAGGAAAAAGTCTAAGCCTAACAACATCATTAGACTCTCCTTCCTATTTAAATGTATCACAAATCTCAAGAAAACTAGCGAGATGTAAGTTAGGATCTCCAGTAGGTGATCCTCCAAACTGATTATTTTATACCATTTGGATAATAGCGGGTTTAAGCTCAAATAAATTAGCAACAACATCAGGATTTTGAATAGTCAAGTGAAGTTCATCTGCTGTCGGATTCACATAATCTATTAAAGGTCTTTGTTGATTCTTATTTATTAGATTATCTAAGTAATTTGCCATTTCTTTTAAATTTTTAATTTCTCTTTATTATTTTTAAATTTTTCTAATAGTACGTTCTAATTCTGAATTGTAAGGTACTAAACCTTCAGATCCAATATTTTGCATAANTTCTAACAGAATGTTCTAATTTTGAATTGTAAGGTACTAAACCTTCAGATCCAATATTTTGCATAAACAAATAAAGTAAGCAAAGTAAAATTTTAAAAATAAACACTCGTAATTAAAAATATATTTCTTTTTGGATTTTTGATTTTTTATATTTTTTTTGTATTTTTATGGTATATATATTATCTTTAAATTTCCTAATTTATCAAAATTATTTAATTTAACCGTTACATTCCCCGACAACGGCGACAAAAACTTGATCCAGATTTGTTTGTATGTAAGAATTTATGAAGTTGCACCACTACAGCGCCAAAAACTTGATCTGTGTACTAAAAGTAAGTTGTGTAAAATATATATAAGTATAGGAAATTATTAACGGGATTCTACACAAGTATACATATCATTATTAAGTAATAATGGACTTTCTAATTGAGCCCAAATATCGATCCCACGGGGAATGTTTAAATTTGCAATGATAAATTTTACTAGGAAATTCACAGAAAGTCAAATAAAATTGCTGTCACTAATTTCGAATGTTGAGATAAAAACTATATTACTTAACTATTAGTAAAATAGAAAAGCAAGATTTAAACAGGAACTATTAATCTACTAACTATGTTTATGTAATGAAGATTTCTTATATGAAAAAGCATCCTTCCCACTACAAAGAGGTTTTGGTGAAATGAGATGAGATAAATGTTTATAATATGTATTGTGCCATATAGGAGCACTTTTAATTCTCTACCCTGATATAATTCTTAGAAAATCATTGGCTAATCCCAGGTTTAGTCCCTAAATCTGTGGCTAAGCTAGGAGGATACTGACTACCACTTTAGAGCTCCCACTTCCCTTCACCTGAAGGATAACTCTTGCTTTAGTTTTTAAACAGTAAGACCGAATTGAGGATCTTAGTCAGTCACCCTAAAGATTCTCCAATTCTACACCCAACAAAGAATATTTTTCAATTTATTTGCACTTAATTCCATGAACAAATTTCTTCTCCATGAAATCAAATGTGATCTTCACTCAGTTGTACTCCATTTCCCGAATCATATGTTTCACAAAAAATTTTAACAATTCAGTTGGCCAGATTGAAAGGTAAATTAAGTTTAGAGTTAAAAAATCATCACAATTTATTATATATTTTAATATTGGCACATCCATGTTATCTCTTCATTTCACCATATCTTAGAGTTGGGAGAAAGATAGAGGAAACTACTCAGACTTCATGAGAAAGATACAACAAAACACAAATTTCATATATAAAAGAAGTTTATACAACAATAATAAACAAAGAACACTTATCTGAAACTCTTTCTCAAAGCAAATCCTTTGTAAAAACTGCTTAGACTTCATGAGAAAGATACAACAAAACACAAATTTCATATATAAAAGAAAGTTCATACTAACATTAGAAAGATACAACAAAACACAAATTTTATATATAAAAGAAAGTTCATACAACAATAATAAACTAGCATTTATTTGAAACTCTTTCTCAAAATAAATTCCTTGTAGCATTTCCTTATAAATGCAGTAAGAAGATATCTCTCACTTTTCCCCTTCTCCAACACTCTTACAAAATATTTCACACTTAATCTCACACACACAAACTCTAAATTATAAAAAAAAACTCACTCATTCACTCCAATGTGGTGGGGGAATGAAATTGGATTATGAAGAATGACGAAAAAGGAGCGTGGTGGAACGTTGCGGAGCGAAAAGGAATGCAAAGGAGTGAAGGAGTGAAGGAGTCAAGGAGACTATTTCATGATGAATTTTGGCCCCAAATAGAGCATAAGGTCGGTTCTCCAGGAGGTACCTCCAAAATCTCTTAAAAAATCATTCAAATATGTTGAATCTTCTAGAAATAGAGGCTAAACTGACATTGGCACCATCAGCACCAGTGTCCCGTAATTTAATTCGCTGCTCTCTAATTAAAGGCTCTATTGGTGCTCTTTTAGTGCCAACTAAGCTGAGTAAATTCTCAGTCTATTATGCTGTTCTTTGTGGTCACCGCTGCCCTTGGCGCGATCAACGCTGAGTATTTCTTCAAGAAACGTCATTTTGACTCCAAATTCCATTCTTTTTGCTTTAAGTTCTAAAAATCAATAACCTGCAAGAAAACCTCAAAATACCTTCCATTAAAGTGTAATATCACTGTTGACCTCACTTTTGGTTGAGGTCTAGAAACTTCTTTAGTAGCCTAGGTCTAGCCATAGGACNAATTTCACAACATATTTTAACAAATAAATTGGTCAAATTGAAAAGTAAATTAAGTTTGGAGTTGAAAAATTATCACAATTTATTTTATATTTTAATTATGGCACATTTATTTTATCTCTTCATTTCACCATATCTCATAGTAGGGGGAAAGATAAAGGGAACTACTCAGACTTTATGAGAAAGATACGACAAAACACCAATTTCATACAAAAAAGAAAGTTCATACAATACTAAATAAACAAACAAACTTATCTGGAACTCTTTCTAAAAGCAAAACCGTTGTAGCATTTCCTTTGAAATGTAGGAAGAAGAACTCTCTTACTTTTCTCCTTCTCCAACACTCAAATAGAAAGTTCCACACTAAATCTCACCACAAAAACTCTAAACTATGGAAATAAAATTACTAATTGACTCCAATATGATGGTGGAATGAAGATGGATTATGAAAATATGGCATGGTGGAATGTTTTGGAGCAAAAAATGAATGTAGAGGAGCCTGTTTTCTGATAAAATTTGGCCTCAAATAAAACTCAAGGTCGGTTCTCCAAGAAGTCCCTCCAAAAACTCTTCAAAAATTGTCCAAATACATCAAACCTTCTAGAAACAGGGTCTGAACCGCCTTTCAAGCCGTCGACGCTAGTCTGGCGCTGTCGGTGCTGAGTAAAATTTCTCTAGCTTTTGGTTGTTCTGCGTTGTCGGCGCCTGCCGGCGCTGAGTATTTCTTCAAAAACATTATTTTGACCCTAAATTTCATCCTTTTTGCTTTCTTTTTGCTTTAAGCCCTAAAAATCAACAACCTGAAAGAAAACATGAAAATACCTTTCATTAAATTACAATATCACCAAAAAATAAGAGTAAAATATGGGTCTAAAAATACATATATTTTCGGTGTATCAAAATCCCCCAAACTTACATGTTACTTGTCCTCAAGTAACTTCTCTACTACATAAAAATATGACTTATGGTAAAAAATTTAAGTTTTAGACTTTTATATTTTAGTTCTCTAAACATAATAGTTTAACTTAAGAAAAATTCAAAACAATTCCAGTTAATACTAATGGTGTAAAGATATTCAGTAATTAAGTCTAAGGTTTTTGATCCTCTATTTCTTTCAAGAAAAATTGCAATTGATTATATTAAAGTAACTTAGGAAATTCATATGAAAAAGAACTTCATAAAAATTTATTAATAATTAAGTTAATATTCAAATTAAAAGTTTAGATAAGTTGATTCAAGTGAAGCCAATTTTTAATTAGGCATCTCCTCAAGCTTCTCCCCACATCTTTTCTTTTTCTTTTCTTTTTCTTTTCTCTTTTTTTTTCTTTTCCTTTTTTCTTTTCTTTTTGTGAGAATTACTATATTTGGATAGCCTTTAATAATTTTGAACTACACTATTCTCTTCATAAAGTTAAAAACTTTTTACAATTATTCACTTAACAAATTTATATTAACTTAAAGATTTCATAAACTTTAATTCTCTTTTTTTACATGAATCTTTTAAGATTTTTTAATATTTCAAAAATAAATATTTTCTTTACTAAAAATATAAAAACATAGTCTTATTCTCTTTAACAAAATATTCATAGCACCTAGAATTAACCTTATTATTGAAAATTTTTACTTAAATTTACTATATATTTAGGAACATAAATATAGTTATCTTGAGGTAACCCTTAATACAAAAGGTCATGTTAGCTTTAAAATTTTGAAAATTTAGTTAAGTGAGGACAAACAAAATTAAGTTCTTTCTCTTTTTTCTAAAAATGATTTTTCTTCTTCCCCCCAAACTTAATTTTTTAAAAGAATTGCTTTTTCATGAAGAACTTTAAAAAATGAAGGGTGAAAGAAAGCATTAAATGCATAAAAAAAATTCATGCATGTTGGAGATTCTGATTTTTGAACATAAATTTTGAAATACTGCAGGTGCTAATATGAAAACTACAAGGTTAAAAACATTAAATTGCACCAATACATATAAAATTTGCTGAAAAAGAGCTAATCACAATACATAACAAAGTGCTGAAAATAACAACAGAACTAAACTAAATTCTAAAAATGAAAACAGTTTTTCACAATACAGTTTCATATAACATAACATCAGAGTCTCAACAACAACATAACACAAACAATACAATCACAAAGTAAAAACACATACAAATAAACAAACAAAAAGATCACCAGTCATCAACTTCCTTATCATCGACATCTAACTTCTGCAGCTGATATGGAGTATAAGTAGGGTGAATAGGGAACAAAATTGTATGGTCACCCCTAAGGTATCTCACTAAAGCAGCATCATACTCAAATTTCTAGCGAATAAGATGTGTGAGCATTCTGGCTTCCATATTTTGCATCCTAAGATCCATCCTCAAAATATCTTCATGCTCAGTTTTCATCTGGTCCAACAACTCCCTGTTGCTGGGGTCACTAAGTTGGTTCACTAAAAGTGGGGGTTGTATAAGTTGAAGGAATATCCTTAGCATGTCTTCCTGATCTCCAATCAACATGGGACTCATAAGTCTTGATGTTGGCAGGCACAATCAGTCTCTGAGGCTCAATCCTCTCCTCATCAGGTCTGAAATCAACTCCTGCATGCTCACAAAGTTTGTAAATGAGAGCAAGGTGTGCCAATCCACCAGTGGTCTCTCCCAGAGCAATAGATTTAATGTTCACATAAATGATAGAGCCTACATTTATATCCATCACTTGTTGAATACAAAGTTCAGGATTGCTCTATCCTTGGTCACTTCACTATGATGATTTGTTGGAATCATCCTTCCAAAAATAAAATAATGTCAGGCCTTAGACACTACATTTAACATAGAAAGGGGAAAGTTAATTTTAACTCCATTCTTTACTTTCCAACACCGTTTCTCACTAGTCATAAAAGAAATAACTTCATCTAAGGCTTGATCTGTAGCAGAAAATGAATGATGCTGGCATCTATAAACATCTTCTATTTGATAAAACTCATTGGTTTTTCTTGGAGTAAACTCCACCCTTTTTCCTCAAACCAAAACAAAATCTTCATAAGCCTCAGAACAGTTGGCATAAAATTCCATCACAATCCCAACTATCGCATCGGCAGTAGCAGAAGTTTTCCCACTACCAAGAGATAATCAATCGTTAAACTTCTCCTCCCGAATTTTTAAAACCTCGGTCCTGAATAACTTTTTTATTTTCTTAAAGACTATGAAATTGAACACTGGCTCTAAAGCTAATAAAATTTTACTTGTCATATTCTACTTTCCTTTTGCTCAATCTAGGTGCCATAGGAAATCTAGAAAAATTTGAAAAAAACTGAGTAAATCCCAAAATTTCAAAAATCAAAATGTAAATACTTTAAACTTAAATCCACTAAGTAAGAGTTCTTCACCAAAGCATTTTCTCAAAATCTCTTAAAAAAATTTTCAAAAATTTGGATCTAGTCAATGTGAGAAAAATCTTTGGTGAAAATAAAAAATTTTTACTTTAAAGTGTAGCTCTTACCTAGACAAAAAGAAATTCGAAGTTCCTTTGCCTCTAAATCACCTCAAATCCACCCAAAATCAAGCCCTAGGTGCAAAATCAAAAGTTTAAGGTGACTTAAGGGGTAAAAATGGAGGTTTGCGGTGAAAATCACGAATTAAAGGGTTACTTCGTCGCTCTCGGGTAGAAGGCGTCGTCAGTGCTGAAGGACCGAAATTCACTATTTTGATTTTCAAATTTTCAATTTCCTTTCAATTTTCTCCAAAGTTTTTAGGATTTTTTTAAACACAAATTTTTATCTAAATTTATAAATACATATCTCAGAAACAATCATTTTCACAAACAACAACAAACTGTCTTTTATATATGAAAATATACTTTTTACAAACACATTTCATAAATCATAAATTCATACCTATTAAGCAAAAAAATTATAAATCAGTGTTGAAATCAAGCCACAACACTAAACACTGACACAAAACTATACACATAATCAAAGTTCAGAATTCTAAAGCAAAAACAAACCAAATCAAACCTAACCAAATCCACATAATTATACTAAACACATAAACACTTTTAAGCAAGTAGAGAATTCATAATCTTCAATCATTCAGCCTCATCTTCAGTGCTTTCACCTCCTCTAATATCTCCCATAGATTGGTAATGAACATATAGATTGTAGAAGGATTGATACGAGAATTGATTGTCGAATTTTCTTCGATCCACCCCTTTTCCTTAAACGTCCGAACTAATCCTACTTCAAAAATTCTAGTGTGATCAAAATTCTCTCTCATTCTCCAATCTAAGTGATCAAAAAGGTACTTGAGATCTCCCACTGCATTCATAATACTCTGAAATTCTCTTTCAATTTTCTTCAATTTCTTCTCTAAAGCAAGCGAACTTCCAACTGTTGGTGACATTAATGGAGTTGAAGCATGTGAAGAATGATCTATAATAACATTTAGTGCATCATTTCCATAATCAACATACTGATCATCAATAGTAATCATGGGCTTCCACGGTAGTAAAACTTTTTCCCAATTTTTATATGGCACTTGGGATTGACTACAAATTAGAAAAATTGTAGAAGGATGCCCAAGTCCATAAATTGGTCCATTCATAATGATTCACATCACAGATTTAAATATAATTGAACATATATCAATAGGTTTCTCCATTTGAATACAATAGTTTAAAATATCACTCTCCTTGGTGACTCTACTGATCTTCATAGTAGGGAGTAATTTTGCACAAATAAAGAAATGTCACTGCTTCAAAATTGGATTAAGTGATGAAGAAGGAAAACTAATATATCCTTCATCTCGTACTTCCCACATATCACTTTCATTCGTCAAAAAATTATAAATATCTTGCATCAAACCTTGCGTAGGAATGAAATTTGCATAATGACAGATTGGAATAATTTCTATCATATACAATTCATTAATCTGCAGGAGTAAATGGTACAGCCATACAATTCATTAAAACTTCTTTAAATTGAGGTATGTGTCCTTCATAACATTGTTTCAAACGATGCCCATTAACTTTAAATATCATTCTAGTGTTAGGATCTTTAACCACAACAGTTCCATAATGATAACCTTTAATCACTTTAAATGGTCCTAACCATCTGGATTTCAGTTTTCTTGGAAACAATCTCAATCTTTTATTATATAATAGAACTTCTTGTCCAGGTTCAAATTTCTTCTTAATAATCTTCCGATAATGCCATATTTTTATTTTCTATTTATAGATTTTTACATTATCATATGCTTCATATCTAATCTCCTCAATTTCATTGAGTTGTAATAATCTTTTCTCACCAGCATCGTTCAGATTTAAATTAAATTCCTTAATAGCCCAAAATGCTTTATGCTTTAATTCTACAGGTAAGTGGCATGTTTTTCCAAATATTAATCTGTATGGGGACATTCCTATGAGAATCTTATAAGCAATTTTGTATGCCCATAATGCAATATCAAGTCTAGCAGATCAATCCAATTTATAAGGATTTGCAGCTTTTTCTAAAATGCATTTAATTTCACGATTTAATATTTCTGCTAGACCACTAGTCTGAGAATGATAAGCAGTGGAGAATCTATGCATAATATCATATTTCTTAATTAATTTTTCGATTCTCTTATTCCTGATATGAGATCCTCCATCAGTAATAATTACTCTCGGCATTCCATATCTTGTAAAAATATTTTTAATTAAAAATTTAGAAATACTTCGAGCATCACATCTTGCTACAATAATAGCTTCAATCCATTTGGACATAAAATCAAGACAAATAATATATATAAGTTTTCAAATGAAGGCATAAATGGTCCCATAAAATCTAATCCCCACACATCAAAAATTTTAACTTCCAATGTGCAATTTAGAGGTATTCCATTTTTTGTAGATATATTTCCTACACGTTGACATCTATTGCATGTTTTAATATATTCTTTAACATTTTTAAAAATAGTATACCAATAAAATCCAGCTTGTAAAATTTTATATGGAGTTCTATTTGTTCTAAAATGTCCTCCAATTTCAGAATCATGACATCTTTCAATTATCTGTTGAGTTTCTTCATAAGGCACACAAATTATAATAATTAGATCTTTACATTTTTTATATAAATATGGGTCATCCAAAAAATAGTCTTTTGAATCATATATAACCTTCTTTAATTATTGATTTTTTATATCAGGTGGTAGAATATCACTTACAATATAATTTACTATATCAGGATACCATGGTACACTCATTTCATCAATACTATATAATTGTTCATCAAGGAAATTCTCTAAAATTTCATTTGCAAAATTAGTTAATATTTCTATTTCTATTTTTGACAAATGATCAATAATTTGATTATCATTTCCCTTTTTATCAATCACGAGTATCCATCTAATTAATCTTGGTTTAGCATCCTTCTTTCACATAAATATTTAATAGCAAAATGATCTGTATGCACTATACATTTAGTTCCAATTAAATAAGGTCTAAATTTATCAAATGTATAGACAACAGCTAATAATTCTTTTTCAGTAGTAGTATAATTAATTTGAACTTCATTTAGAGTCTTACTAGCATAATATATAACTTTAAAAACTTTGTCATGCCTTTATTTTAATACAGCCCCAATAGCATAATAACTAGCATCACACATTATTTCAAATGGTTTATCCCAGTCAGGTGGTACTATTATAGGTGTAGTGACTAATTTTTACTTTAATAATTCAAATGATTTTATGTATTCTTCATTAAAATCAAATTTTGTATCTTTTTCTAAAAGTTGGCATAGAGGCTTAGTTATTTTTGAAAAAAATTTTATGTAGCGCCTGTAAAAACCAGCATGTCCTAGAAAAATTCTCACCCCTTTAACACTAGTAGGCGGTGGTAATTTTTTTATAACTTGAATTTTTGCAGGATCTACCTTCATACCTTTTTCAGAAATTTTATGCCCGAGTATAATACCTCCTGCAACCATAAATTGACATTTTTCCTAATTTAATACTAAATTGACTTTGTCACATACGCCCAGAGCTTTTTCTAAATTAATAAGGCATAATTTATACGAAGTCCCAAATACAGAAAAATGATCCATAAACACTTCCATTCCATGTTCTATAAAATTACTAAAAATTTACATCATTCATCTTTGAAATGTTATAGGTACATTGCATAGTCCAAAAAGCATTCTACGAAAAGCAAATGTTTCATAGTGCTTGTAAATGTTGTTTTCTCTTGATCCTATGGAGCAATTGGAATTTATTGATAACCGGTATATCCATCTAAAAAGTAATAATACTTATTCTCTGCCAATCTATCCAACATTTGGTCTAGAAAGGATAAAAGAAAGTGATTTTTTCTAGTGGCCATATTTAATTTTCTATAGTCAATGCAAATTCTCCAACCAATTACTTCTCTTATTGGTATTAATTCATTTTTCTCATTTTCTTCAGCAGCCACTCCTCCTTTCTTTGGGACAGAGTGAATTGAGTTTGCCCAAGCACTATCTGAAATAGGATATATAATTCTAGCATCTAACCATTTTAAAATCTCTTTGTTAACAATTTCTTTCATTATTGGGTTTAATCTTCTATGATGATCAGCTTTAGGTTCATATTATTCTTCTGATAAAAATTTGTGCATACAAATTGAAGGATTAATTCCTTTAATACTTTTTAAAGTCCATTCAAAAGCCTTTTTTATATTTTTTTAACATTTCTATTAACTTTTGTTCTTGAATCTCAATTAACTTGGAAGATATAATAACCGACAATGTAGATGACTCTCCTAAAAATACATACTTTAAATGGGCAGGTAATATCTTTAATTCAAGTTCAGGTGGTTTAATACTTGAAGGGTTAAGATTTTTATTATCGTTTTCCAATAAGTCTAACATTTCAAATTTGCCCTGAATATAATCCAAATCTTCTTCTTTAATTTCATCTTCATTCTCAAAAATTTCTCCTTGCTTAAATTTATCTTCGAATTCTTTCTTAAATTGTTCATTACTTAGATAATCAGCTACTTTTATCCTGAAACATTCATTATCTTTTTCTATTGCAGGATATTTCACAGCTTTTGCTATATTAAATTTTACTTCTTGATCATTAACCATCATTATTAATTCTCCTTTTTGGACATCTATTACAGCTCTTCCTGTTGCAAGAAATGGTCTCCCTAAAATAATAAGAATCTCTTTATCTTGCTCCATATCCAATACTATAAAGTCTACTGGGGAATTAATTTATTCACTTTTACTAGTGCATCCTCTATAACTCCTTTTAAATAAGTTATTGATCGGTCAGCTAACTGAACAGTTACAGTAGTAGGGGAAATTTCTCTCAAATCTAAACATTTAAAAATTGATAAGGGCATAAGATTGATACTAGCTCCTAAATCACATAAAGCTTTTCTATAAAACTTTTCACCAATTACATAAGGTATAGTAAAACTACCAGGATCTTTTAATTTTTCAAGAAGCTTTTTCTAAATAATAGCACTACACTCTTCACTGAGTGCAACAGTCTCATGATCTATAAACTTCCTTTTCTTATTTACTACATCCTTCATAAATTTTGCATAACTTGGCATTTGTTCCAAAGCTTCAACAAAAGGAATATTTATTGTTAACTTCTCAAGGATTTTCAAAAATTTTGTAAATTGTTTTTCTTTATTCTTCTGCTTCAGTCTTTGAGAAAACGGAGGTAATAATTTTTTTAAAGGAACTTGTGTTTGTTCACTTTCCTGTTGATCATTTTCCATTTCTTCCTTCTGTTCATCAACTTCAGTTTCTCTTTGGATTCTTGTTTCAATTTCTTTTCCACTTCGTAATTTAATAGCTTTAATTTGCTCTTTTTTTTGATCTTTTGCATTAACTTCCACAGTACATAGAAGAATTCCAGAAGGTCTGTTACTAAGTGCAGTAGTAAGATGTCTAATTGATTTTTCAATATTTCTAATAGCAGCCTCTTGATTCTATATTTGATTTCCCATATTCAACATCACTTCTTCCATCATCAATTTCTTTTCCTTAACTTGTGGGTTAGGATTGGAGTTAAATCTTAGAGGATAATAAGGTTGAAAATTAGGATTTCCTTGATTGTTCAAATTTACAAAAGGATTCATCAAATTATTATAATTATTCCAACTAAAATTAGGGTGATTTTTCCATCCAAGGTTAAAATAGTTAGAATATGGACTATTATTTCAATTAGTTATAGCGTTTAAGGTTTCATAAGATGGTTGAGTATCAATAATTAGTCCTAGTAAATTTTTCTCTAATACTGAGGTTTTTTTAGAATAGTTCACTCCTATTTGATCAATCTTTTTAGAAATAGCAGCAATTTGATATGCCAAAATAGACATTGCATCAGAATCATGAATATTGGCTACTCTCTTAAGATTTACCTTTTCAAATGGCCATTAAAAATTATTAGTTGTCATTTCTTAAATTAAAGAATATGTTTCATCAAAATGTTTTGACATTAATGATCCTACTAATCCATTGTAAAATGTTTGAATTATTAACCAATCTGGCAAAGCATGGTGCAGACATTTTCTAAGAAGATCCTTAAATTTTTCTTAGGCTTCATATATTTATTCCCCTTCAAATTGATAGAAAGATGTAATATCATTTCTAAGCTTAGCAGTTTTCGAGGGTGAAAAATATTTAGCCATTAATTTTTGTGATAGTTCTCCCCAAGTTCTAATAGATCTAGGTTCTAATGAATTTAGCCAAGCCTTGGCTTTATCCCTTAATGAAAAAGGAAAAAGTCTAAGCCTAACAACATCATTAGACACTCTGTCATATATAAATGTAGCACAAATTTCAAGAAAACTAGCAAGATGTAAATTAGGATCTTCAGTATGTGATCCTCTGAACTAATTATTTTATTCCATTTGGATAATAGCAGGTTTAACCTCAAATGAATTAGCAGCAACATCAGAATTTTGAATAGTTAAATGAAGTTTATTTGTTGTCGGATTCGCATAATCTTTTAAAGGTCTTTGTCGATTCTCATTTATTGGATTTTCTATATTATTTGTCATTTTTTTCAAATTCTTAATTTCTCTTTGTTGTTTTCAAATCTTTCTAATAGTACGTTCTAATTCTGAATCGTAAGGTACTAAACCTTCAGATCTAATATTTCGCATAAACAAATAAAGTAAGCAAAGTAAAATATTATAAAAATAAACTCTTAAATAAACTTCTTTTTCTTTTGTTTATTATATATATATATATATTATAAATTTCCTAATTTATTAAAACTATTTAATTTAATTAAATTTAACCGTTACTTTCCCCGGCAACGACACCAAAAACTTGATCCTGATTTTTATATGTAAGGATTTATGAAGTTGACACCACTACAACGCCAAAAACTTGATCATTATATGAAAAGTAGATTGTGTAAAATATATATAATTATAGCCAATTAATAATGAGATTATACGCAAGTATACGTATCGTTATCAAGTAATAATGGACTTTCTAATTAAGCCCCAAATATTGATCTCATGAGGAAGGTGTAANTACGCAAATATAATTATACGCAAATATAATGAGATTATACTTGCGTATACTTACTTACACCTTCCAAATTATTAATTATTACGTATCGTTATCAAGTAATAATGGACTTTCTAATTAAGCCCCAAATATTGATCTCATGAGGAAGGTGTAANTTAAGTTGTATAACATATATATAATTGTAGGTAATTAGTAATGAGATTCTACGCAAGTATACGTATCATTATCAAGTAATAATGGATTTTCTATTTAAGCCCCAAATATCAATCCCACGAGGAAGGTGTAAGTTAGCAATAATAAATTTTAATAGGAAATTTACAAAAAAAAATCAGACAAAATCACTGTCACTAATTTTAAATGTTGAGATATTAACCAAATTAAATTACTTAATTATTAGCAAAACAGAAATGCAAATTTTGAATAATAACTACTAATCTACTAACTATGTTTATGTAATGAAGATTTCTTATGTGAAAAAGCATCCTTCCCACTACAATAAAATTCTGGTGAAATGAGATGAGATAAATTTTTATAATATGTATTGTGCCAAAGAGGAGCAATTTTAGTTTTCTACCCTGATACAGTGCATAGAAAATCATTGGTTATACTTAGGTTTAGTCCCTAAATTTGTGGTTAGGCTAAGAGGATATCGGCTCCCACTCTGGAGCTCCCACTTTCATTCACCTGAAGGCTAACTCTCACTTTAGTTTTTAAACACTAAGACCAAATTGGGAATTTTAGTCTGTCACCATAAAGAGTCTCCAATTCTCACCCAACAAAGAATATTTTCCTATTTATTTACACTTAATTTTTTTAATGGATTTCTCCTTCATGAAATTAAATGTGACCCTCACTCTGTTGTAGAACTCATGTTCCTTTTCTTATATCATACATTTCACAACATATTTTAATAAATCAATTAGCCAGATTGAAAAGTAAATTAAGTTCGGAGTTCAAAAATCATTAAAATTTATTTTATATTCATTTTATCTCATCATTTCACCATATCTCAGAGTAGGGGGAATGATAGAGGGAACTACTCAGACTTCATGAGAAAGATAAAATAAAACACAAATTTCATGTATAAAAGAAAGTTCATACAATACTAAATAAAGAAACAAAATTATCTGAACTCTTTCTTAAAGTAAATCCTTTGTAGCATTTCCTTACAAATGCAGGAAGAATAACTCTCTCACTTTTCTCCTTCTCCAACACTCTTATAGAAAGTTTCACACTAAATCTCACCACAAAAATTCTAATTACAAAAGAAAAATCACTAATTAACGCCAATATGGTAGTGGAATGAAGATGGATTACGAAAATGTGGCATGGTGGAACATTGTGGAGCAAAAAATGAACTAGAGGAGCCCCTTTTCTGATGAAATTCAGCCCCAAATAAATCCTAAGGTCGGTTCTCTAAGAGGTGCCTCCAAAAACTCTTCAAAAATTGTTCAAATACATCGAACCTTCTAGAAACGGGGTTTGAACCGCCTTTGGCGCCGTCGATGCTAGTCTGGCACCGTCGACCCTGAGTAAAAATTCTCCAACTTTTGGTTGTTCTACGCCATCGGCGCTGACCTTGGCACTGTCGGTGTTAAGTATTTTCTCAAAAATGTCATTTTGATTCCAAATTTCATCCTTTTTGTTTTAACCCCTAAAAATCAACAACCTGAAAGAAAACATCAAAATACCTTCCATTCAAGTGCAATATCACCAAAAATAAGTATAAAATATGGGTATAAATATACATATACTTTTGGTGTATCACACGAATGACAAAGATAAATCATTTTGACCATCAATTGGAAAACCTCCAAAACTTGAGTTGAAGTTACTTCCTGAACATTTAAAATATGCCTTTTTAGGAGATTCCTCTACTTTAGTTATAATTTCCTCGAAATTAGCGATGAAAGAAGAAGAAAGGTTGATGAAAATTTTGACTAATTTTAAGAAAGCATTTGGATGGACAGTTGCTGGTATTAAAGGAATCAGTCCTTCAATTTGTATGCATAGAATTCTTATGGAAGAGAACTCTAAAACCCAGGGCTGATCCTCAAAGGAGACTGAATCCTGTTATGAAAGAAGTTGTTAAAAAAGAAATTTTAAAGTGGTTAGATGTTTGAATTATCTACTCTATTTCACATAGTGCATGGGTTAGTCCAATTCACTGCGTTCTTAAGAAATGAGGAGTAATTGTAACTGTGAATGAAAATAATGAATTAATACCTACTAGACAAGTTATAGGGTGGCGAATATGCATTGATTATAGAAAATTAAATCTCACGTTATAGGGTGGTGAATATGCATTGATTATAGAAAATTAAATCTTGCCACTAGGAAAGATCATTTTCCACTACCCTTTATAGATCAAATGTTGGATAGACTAGATGGGCATAAATACTTTTATTTTCTGGATGGATATAGTGGTCTATTCTAGATCAAATGCTGGATTGACTAGATGGGCATAAATACTTTTATTTTCTAAATGGATATACTGGTTATCACCAAATTCAAGAGATCAAATGCTGGATATACTAGCTGAGCATAAATACTTTTATTTTTTAGATGGTTATACTAGTTATCACCAAATATAAATATCTCATGAGGATCAAGAGAAAACAACTTTTACCAGTCCTTATGGTACTTTTGCTTTTAGAAGAATGCCCTTTGGTTTATGTAATGCCCTTACTACATTTCAAAGATTTATGATGATATTTTTTTTGTAATTTAATTGAAAAAGGGATTGAAGTATTCATAGATGACTTTTCATTATTTGGGACTTCATTTAACTCATGTTTAAACATTTATCTAAAGTTCTTAAGCGTTGTGAAGAAACAAATTTAGTCCTTAATTGGGAATAATGCCAATTTATGGTAGCAAGAGGAATTGTATTATGTCATCAAATATATGAAAATGGTATGGAAGTAGATCCTGCTAAAATTCAAGTTGCTAATTTACCTTATCTAATAAATGTAAGAGAAATTAGGAGTTTTTTAAGACATGTTGGATTCTAAAAGTGATATATTAAAGACTTTTCAAAGCATTTATGCCATTTTTTAAGACATCTGGATTCTAAGCCTTTATGCCACTTACGGGAGAAAGATGTAATTTTCAATTTTGATAAGGAATACCTAAAAGCTTTTAATTTATTAAAAGAAAAATTAATCACTAAGTAAATTATAGTTTCACCAAACTGAGGAAAACATTTTGAATTGATGTGTGATGCTAGTGATTGTGCTATAAGAGCTGTTTTAGGACAAAGATATGATAAAAATTTTCAAAGTAATTTACTATGCTAGTAAATCTCTTAATGAAACTAAAATCAATTATAAAACAACAGAAAAAGAGTTATTAGCAATAGTATATGTTTTTGATAAATTTAGATCATATTTAATTGGTACTCATTGTGTAGTGCATACAAATCATTCTTCTATTAAGTACTTAATGAAAAAGAAGGATGCTAAACCTAGACTCATAAGATGAATTCTTCTTTTGCAAGAATTTAATTTTCAAATAGTAGATCGAAAGGGGACTGAAAATCAAATTACTGATCATTTATCCAGGCTTGAGTTAGAAAAACCACTCTGTTTTGAAAAAGAAATTAATGAACATTTTCCAGAATGAAAATTTGTTCACTATTAATGAGTGGCGTGTTCCGTAGTATGTTGACATTGTGAACTTTATTGTCAAAAATATTTAACCTATAGAATGACATACCAACAAAGGAGGAAATTTATTTCTGAAGCTAAGACTTATTTTTGGGATGACCCTTTTTTATATAAACAAGTACATAAACAAGGAAAGGATCTATTTATTCAAAGATGTGTACCATTAGAAGAAACTTATGAAATTATCCAAAAATGTCATAATTTTGAATTTGGGGGACATTTTTGTGTTGATAAAACAGCATATAGAATTTTACAATCTAGATTCTATTGGCCTACAAGTTTTTAAGATGTTAATGCTTATATCAAAACTTGTGATAGATGTCAACGAGTAGGCAATATTTCTAGAAAAATGAGAATGCCCTCAATTATATGTGAGAAGTTGAAATATTTGACTTTTGGAGATTAGATTTCGTGGGACCATTTATACTATCTTTCAAAAATTTATATATTATGTCAGTAGTGGACTATGTATCCAAATGGATAGAAGTTGTTGCTTTACCACGATGTGATGCTCAAAGTGTTGAATTTTTTTTGAAAATGAACATATTTTATAGATTTGGGATGTCGAGAGTTATCATTACTGATGGGAGAAGTCATTTCAGAAATGCCATAATGGAGAAGTTATTAAAGAAATATCATATAAATCATAGGATTACTACTGCTTATCATCCTCAAACAAGTGGTTTGGCTGAATTATCCAATCATAAAATTAAAAGAATTATGAAAAAAACTGTGAATCCAACAAAAATGGATTGGTCAGTCAAACTTAACGATGCTTTGTGGGCTTATAGGACTGAATACAGAACTCCTATAGGAATGTCCCCATATAAGCTAATATTTGGGAAAATTGTCACTTACCAGTTGAACTTGAGCATAAAGCATATTAGGCGATTAAAGAGTTCAATTATAATTTGAAAGATGCTTGTGAGAAAAGGTTGTTGCAATTAAATGAGCTTAAAGAGATAACGACTGAATCTTATGAGAGTGTCAAGATTTATAAAGAAAAGATGAAGATGTGGTATGATCGAAGGAATCTTACTAAAAATTTACTATCAAGGCAACAAGTTTTGGTATATAATACAAGGTTAAGATTATTTCCAAGCAAACTTAAGTTCAGGTGGACGGGCCTATTTGTTGTGATAAAAGTTTATCCTTATGGAGCTGTGGATATTAAAGATCCTAAGTCTGAGAAAATTTTTAAAGTTAATGGACGTAGACTAGAAACCATATTTTATAGGAGATCGACATACACTTAATGATGGAATGATGTTGGGTCAACCAGAATAAGCACTGGTTACATCGGGTTGACGATGTAAAACTAAGTGCTTTGTGGGAGGCAACCCATAGTTATCAGTGTGTTTTAATTTTGATTATTGTTTTGTGTGTGATTAAGAAAATTGGGGTAGTATTTTTGAAACTATTATGTGTTAGTAAAGATTTTAAGACTTTATTTAGTGACCAAGACATGTTAGAATAAGAATTTGGATGTTAAGTTGAGGAGTGCAAAAATGTGCACTGGCGCTTAAGCGCCAGATCCAGCGCTTAAGCGTGATAGTTTAAACACATATGCAAAATTAATATTATAGAAGGTTTAACTATTAATTAATTTTTAAAAATGTGCCAAGACAGTTTCTAAACGTGTCTAGGAGTTATTGGAAGAATTTAGGCCTATAAATAGAAGGGATTTGTGAAGGATTTTCACCCCAGATCATTTCTAGCCCTAAAAGTCTAAGAGAAAGTGAGATTTATAGAAAATGTCTTCATGGGAGAAGGATTTGAAGAAAAAGGAAGAAAACATGAGGAAAAGGTTCATTAGTCAAAGTGCAGAAGAGATGTATAATAGTTTCTTAGTCGTTAGTATTGGAGGGATATCAGAGAAGATTAACAAAATGGAAAATACTATGGCTTTATTGGAGACCAAAGTACTTGAGTTGTATGCACATATAGAGCATATTGAATAGCAATTGAAGATGCAATTTAGCCACACAAGTATATAGAGGAAGCAGATAAGGCGATGTTCATAAAGTAGAAGTGGATTGAAGAAGATAGTATCAGAGCTCATCACCACCGTCCATTTTATCAATTCTATATTCCTAGAGACACTAATGAAAGACAAGAATTTATTCCTTTAAATGAAGAATGGAATTAAGTTTAGTGTTAGAATTTGTGTGTTAGAAGTTGTTGTTTTCAAGCGGTTTAGTGTTTAAGTCTTATTTTTAGTATTTATGACTTCTTTATATGCAATGATTGGTGGGTATTTGTATTTAGGAAAATTTAATTATCTAAGACTATTTAGAGTGATAATTAAGTGTTTAAAAGTATTTGTACTTGTTTTTGAATTAATATAATTTAGTTTGTGTGAAAATTTGTGTTATTTTTAGCCTCAAATTGAAATAGTTATTATAGAGAGTTTTGAAAGAAAGGGGATTTATAAGAAGTTGAAAATAGACATTTAAGTGCTATGAGACCATTTAGAGGTGGTTTACTTAGGAAAATAGTGCATTTTACTTTAATTTTAAAATTTTAAAATCTTGCACCGGCGCCTAAGCGCCACAACTCGCGCTTAGGCGTGAGCCAACCTGAGAGGTAGGAGTCTAAGTGCCACTTACCCTCGCTTAAGCGTTGGTTCACGAAAATCGGTTTGTAAATGGTTAAAAGTGAAATTTTGGCCTGAAAATCATCATTTTTATGCCTCCTGTCACCTTCAACCTCTCAAAATTACGATTTTGGAAGGCTAGGGCGCATCTAAAGTGAAGATTTCTTAGTGGAATCAAGTGAAATTTGCTAGATCCAAGTTCTTTGAGGTAAGAGCTTTACTTCTATGCAAAAATTTTGGATGTTCACCATGTATTTTGAGCACATTTGGAGAAATTTGAAAATTCACTATTCATGAAGAAAAATGAGAAAAAGATCTATGGAAATTACATGAGAAGTGTAGATTATACTTTGGAAGTTTAGTTTAGTAATTTAGACTTGATTTTTGAAGTTATTTTTGGAATTTATAAAATTTGTAGAATGACACCAAGAATGAAGAGGAGTAAAGGAAAGGCCCTTTCAATTCAAGTAAGTTTGTTAGTTCGATGGCTCAGGATCGGTACAGTGATGCGTTGCAATCACAAAAACTGATTCAGGAGCAGTGTTTTAGGAATCCAGGTGGAGACGTAGAGGATTTGATTGTTCACCGACAGTGGAAACGATTCTGCTATTTCTCTGATGTGGCAGTTGTTTCTGTCGTTAGGGAGTTCTATGCAAACCTCCCTGAGGCTGAAGACAATAGAATCATGATTCGAGAAAAGTTGGTACCTTTTTCACTGGAGGTAATCAACTTGTTTTATCAACTTCTGCCTGATACGTTATGTTTTTATGCAAATTATAATCCAACTGAAGCGTAGTTAGTTGAGATTATTTCTTACTTGACTATTGGGAGAGGACTTTGGGAGATCACTAATAGGAGGAGAGTCAAGTTCCTAACTTCAAAGTTATGTGCACCTTCAAATGTCTGACACTATTTTATTTTTGCTCATTTGCTGCCAATAAATCATCTCAGTGAAGTGATCAGAGAGAGCAACGTTAAATTATTGTATCCAGAAAGGAAAGCTCATCAACATTAGAGCTTTGATTTTTCAGACTATCATCAGTTCTACAGCTGTCGTTACTACTGCAGGTTTGGGATTTGCTTCCTTGAGCTTTTCTTTGTGTGAGCAGGCTGGAGTTAAATATGATAGTTGGGAGGAAGTGTTGTTACCTTTAAATCCCATCACTAAGGTGAATTTCAAGACTTATTCTGCGCATTCTATTTTTGGCTGGAGAGGAGGAGTTTCTAGGAGTTATGGAATGGATACAGCTGCTGCTTCTACCTCTGCTGCTTCTTCATCTAGACCATCTACCTCACATGCTTCAACATCTAGAGGTGAGTCTACTGAGACCCAAGAATAATTATTGCAGAGGACGATGGATAATATTAATTTTACCGCTGATAGGGTATAAAATTTAGAGTGTTTTCCAGAGCATAATGATAGGTATAATAGGAGAAAAAGTGATTATGAAGAGAAATTTCACTCATCTTCGAAGAGCCTCTTTAGAGGTAACCAAGGAGTGAAATTTCCTCCATATCCTAGATACCATGATTATGAGCCTGCAAAAGTTTTAGATAACGGTGATTCAGAGGACGAAGAGTAGAACTGAGAGATTTATTTTATGATTGTAATATGATATGAACTATGTGGTTCGGGCATTCTACCTTTGCATTTGTGTGTTGGTTTGAACCATTTGATGTGGTTTGTACTTTTATGTTTAAGTGAGAATTGTGATGTGATGTGTTTTCATGTTTTTGACTTGATGTATGTATATTTACTTATTTAGATATTGTGATGTGTGAGACTTTTATTTTTAATTTTATTGTAATGTTTCTATTAGTTAGTACTTTGTTTTAAGATTTTAGGATAGTAACATTTGTGAGTTTTGTGATTTAGTTAGTTTAGAACTTAACTTAATTATATGTCTTTTGTAAAGTTGAAAATCTTGTTAACTTAGGTTTTAGATTTGAAACTTAGGAAACTGTTATCCTGTATTTTTCTTTTATCATGATAGTGTGTTTGTTTTTATGTTGAGATTGTGAAGTCAAGTTAGTGTGTTAGTTTGCTTTTAAGTTTATGCCCACTGTTTACAAGTCTATTGAATCTCTACATGTTAAATTGAAATGAAAATATTAGAAAATTTGATCAAAATTAATTTTCTCCTATTTTTTAGTTTTATACTTGTATCATTAGGGTACAAAATTCCTGTTAGCAGTTATTTTAATTTTCATTCTTGCTTATATATATTTGATGCTAAACTCTTTAATTTGTTAAAAATTTAAGTTTGGGGGGGGGATGAATTTTTTTTTTAACTTTAATTTTATTTGTTCTCAAATGCACTACAAGTGAATTTGATTTGAAAAGATAAATTGATCATGTATATGAAGTTATATTAGGGAAGTAAATTTTGATTTTAGAAATGAGTAAGAGAATTTAGTTGAAATTTTGAGTATTGAAGAAAAACTTTAAGTTAAAAGTTTTTAGTGTAGAAAATGATTAATATAAGTAACTATCTTTAGTGAGAAACATTGTATTTTTGAAAATTTTATAAATTTAGATTTTTATTTTTAATACTTAAATTACTTTTATTAAAGATAATTTTCAAATCTATTATTATATTTATAAGTAAAAGTTTTGTATCAAGACTTTGCTTTAGCAAAGGAAAAGTAGAATTCAAAATTATTAAAGGTCTATCCAGATATAGTAATCCTATCCTAAAATGAAAAGAAAAGAAAAAGAGAAAAAAATAAAAAAAAAGAAGAGTAAAAGAAAAAAAAAAGAGAAATAAAAAAGAAAAAGAAAAAAATATAAGGGAGGAGAAGCTTCAAGATTAGTGTCTAATCAAAAATTCTTTCTACATTTGATCTTTTTAAAGTATAAGACTTGAGAAATTCTTAAGCTTATAGATATAATATAGTAAGAAAAATTATTCTTAATAAACATTTTTAAGTGGAGATAATAAAAGAACTAAATTCTAAATTTGGAAGACTTACAATAGTTCTGAATTAGATAGGAACTTATATTTTCATCTTTCTTAACAGTTAAATTTCTAAACTTTAAGTTAATCTCATTTACTGAATATTTTTTTCTAAATTGGACTACTATATTTCTATATCTAAATTTTAGTAACTCCTAAAGAAACTCATATACATATCATACATATTTAGTTTTTAAATATTGGACAACTTGAGGACAAGTAACATTTTAAGTTTGGGGGATTTTGATACACCTAAAATATATAGTATTTTTAGCAACTCCTAAAGAAACTCATATACATATCATACATATTTAGTTTTTAAAGATTGAAGTTTCACCAACATTTTAAGTTTTGAGGATTTTGATACGCCTAAAATATATAGTGTTTTTAGACACATTTTTATACCTATTTTTTATAGATTGCGCTTTAATGGAAGGTTATTTTGTGTTTTTCTTTCAGGTATAGGTAAAAAGGTGAAAAATACTTAAAGGAGTGAAAACGGATCAAATTTGGAGAAAATAGGTGAAAAAAGTGCAAAAGTGTTTTGGCGCCTAAGCGGCAGATCCGACACTTAAGCGCTATGTAAACAGAGAAGGCCGTGTCTAAGTGCTAGAGGCCCTGCACTTAAGTGTCAGTGGCAGTTATTGGATGAGCAAATTCGGTTTTTGCAAATTTTGAAGAGATTTTTGAGGTACCTATTGGCTTAACAGGTGATTGCAACCACCATGGACAAAAATTATTGCAAAAGGAGGCATCTCTTGGGAAAATACATCGAATTAAGACTCATTTTGAAGGGATACTAAGACACTTTTTAGAGAATTATAAAAGAAAGAAGATTGGGACTTTGAAAGAGGTCCTGAAAGTACTCGAAAAGTTTTGAAAGTTGAGAAATTAGGGAGTTAGTTGGAGAGATTTTCAGGCGCCACATATCTATCCTTTTTTATTTCTAGTTTTATATTGAGAGTGTTGTAAAAGAGAAGAGATTCAAAGGAATTTCAAGAGTTTGGTGGGACACTTGAGATAAATTTTATCTTTTGTTTTAGACTACTTTTGGTTTTAGTTGAAACTTATTGTTGGTTTGACAATGATTTCTACTTTTAAACTATAGTGTGGTTTTGTTTTCTCCATGGATTCTGAGTAGTTTTCTTTATCTTCCTTCTTATAATAATAAGTAATTAAGTGTTGGATGGAAGTTGTGGAGAGTATTGATCTTTAATGTTGGAAGGAAGTTGTGGTAATTAAGTTTTGGATGGAAGTTGTGGAGAGTATTGATCTTTAATGTTGGAAAAAGTTGTGAACATTAAATCCATGTACTTCATTTACTTCTTGATTTGTCCAATCCAGATGTTAAAATTTGTTGTGAGAACATATAAGAACCGGGATGGTATAGTCTCAGTCAAGAATTGGAAAGAATAACATGAAGTTGTATGAATGAGAATGTAGTTCATCTAATTGAGTGCAAATAAATAGAAAAATGTTCATTGAAGGGTGTAGAGCTAAAGGACTTTAAAGTGACAAGTTAAAGCCCCTAACTTGGTTTATTGTTTTACGTTCTGATACGAGATGTTAGCCCCTAGGTGGAGAGAATGAGGGAACTCTAGAGTGAGAGCTAGTATCTTCCCTATCTAGCCAGTCTTCAAAACTATTCAAACTTTCAATTAACAAATATTTTTTATAGCATCTTGTCGATACTATTTTGGTTGGAGAGTTGCCCGTAAGAAGTTGTCGGTCACCGGAATCGAAATCCCATTGCCCTCTTCGAAAGGACGTTTTAATTTACATATATATTTAGTTTTAAAAAAATATGAAATCAAACTGACCCCATATTTTCCATAGTTTAAATGAAAGAGTGTTGTACCTCAAATATTATATCTATCCCGAAGGATAAACACAAGACTTGAGGATAAGGCTCGATCGAATAAACTAAGGAATATATAACATCCATTTAGTCTACAAAACCTTTGTATTTGCCGACAAGTTCCCCTATTTAATATAAAGAATTAAATAGAGTTTATATTGAGCTGGGTTTAGACATACTTCTTATAAGGGCAAGCCCCTATAATTAATTGCATATTAAATGACCAAAGTCACCTAAGAAGACTCTCGATAAAAATTAGGGAATATAATCTTCAAGGAGTTTCAAAGGGTAGGACTTTAAAATGAGATCGGACATAGAGGTGTGAAAGGAGATTAGTTTAATTTTGGAACATTTTGTTGTAGAGTCCAAAGGAGGAAGAACTAGGGAATGTCATTGATCCAGAGGAGAACCTCGGTGACTTCCTAAGCTATCCTAATGTTTGGCTTCATTTCTGAGGAGAAATATTTAGGTGTTTCATCTTGCCAATTTTATTAGTTAGGGCTTACATTCGTGTGAAACTATCACACCAAAAGCCTGGAAGATGTGAGGGTTTAAATCGTGACGAACGACGACCACAGAATCCTAAGAGGAGTTAGGGCTTATATTTTATAGTAGAGCAATACAAAGTCCTAAATATAAGGTAAGAATTTACGTTGCATAAGGAAGCAACCATGAATTTCTATGGCTTTGTTGCTTAATTCTAAGGAAGAAAGATTAGTTTTGCTGGGGAAGATAGGTTTTGCTGTTGAAGATGGTCGTGCTGCCCACCATGCTAGCTCCAAGCGCTTGCCACAATAAGTCTGGGTTATCTATTGTGTCAAGTTATAATATCAAATCAGGTGGCCCTATGGTTGAAGTCCGCGACGAGTTTGAGTTATCTAGTGTGTCAAGTTATAATATCAAATCAGGTAGCCCTATGGTTTGTCGCGATGCGTTTGAGTTTTCTAGTGTGTCAAGTTATGATGTCAAATTAGGTGGCCCTATGGTTGAAGTTCTTTAAATTTGTTGGGGGCATGTTAAAGTTGATTAGAGAGACACCGGTTAGGATCCTACGGTTTCCTTGTGCCGACACCAATATTTTCTATTGGATTCACTTAGTCCAAATGAATTTACTAAACTCAACTTAATGAGCTCCATAATTTCATTTAGAGTGTGGGAAGCCTTTTTAGCAACCGTAGGTTACCTCCTCCAAGGAATTCCCGATCATCCGATAGAGATGTCTTAAATTAATTGAAGTTGTAGCTTTGTGCGATGTTTGTGATTAAATTTTGAGTTGTTTTATATTTTGAATGTTGTGGGGGTGATTTTTATCTTGGTTGATTTTAGTTTTAGTTTTGGTTTTGTGGCTATCCTAATAATTTTAGTTTTCATGCAGGGTGGCTTCGTTGTTTAGCATGCAAATTTGTAAGCATAAAAGTTCAGTATGACAGTACAAGAAAGACAACGCTAAAAACTATAAAAGTGTACCTGGCGAGTCTTTTAGTTCCACCACCTAAAACTCAAAAGTCATGTTAAGGCAATTTATATGAAACAGGGAAGTAAAATTTTGACGACCTATCTAACCCTAGGTCATATCTTGGTGGGTCCTTAGGAGTTTAATTAAGGATGATGTTGCCAAGCAAAATGTATTAAGCTTAGTGGATTTCGAGGTATCCAACATATCTAGAGAAAGAAGCAGGTCCGTGCTACTCTCTCGCTTCTTGGTGGAAAATCCCGAGCTCTCAACAAATCTAAAGAAGCAGCAGATCCGTGCTACTCTCTCGCTGCCTGGTGAAAATACCGAGTTCTTTTAAAATTATTATGTTGCTTAATAATTCATCCTAAAGACACCCTAATGCTCAATGAAGACATCATAGGCTTTAACACTTCATAATTTAACAATTTTAATCCAAATGACTTTGAAATTTTTATCCTACCTCATTCATGGGTCAATAAAGACATCAGAGGAGAAAATGTGATTTTTTAAAAATTTAATTTAATTTATATAATTATTTTCATGCAAAAAAATAGGATTTTTCAAAGAAAATTCATAACTTGACCAAGGTAAATCCTAATCCCTTGAAATTTATACTGGAGGTTGACTTATACCAGATAAGTCCTTAGACTAAATTTCATGATTTTTTGAATTTTATTTGAATTTCAAGAATTATTTTAAGTTCTGAGGTATTTATTAAATATAAAATATTTTAAATGGGGAAAATTAATTTTTATATTTTTTAAAAATCTTAATAATGTCAAAGAAATCATAAGAGAAAATTTTACATTTTTTTAAGTTTTATTTGATTTTTTGTAATTATTCTTTGTGAAAACCAATTTTAGTGATTTAAAATTATTTTTAAGCTTTGAAATTGAGTTTCTTTATTTAGAAAATTAGGAAAAATGTTCTAATTGTTCCTAAGTGCTTAGAAAGCAATTTAGAACATTTTTATAAGTTTTATTATTTTTGTGATTTTTATGTATTTTAATTATTTAAAAATTTAAAATAGGTTAAAAATCAAGTTTTTATTTTATAATCCATTTTATTTTTAGAAAATACCCCTAATCACAAAGAACTCAAAAAACAAGTTTTTATAAATTTTTTAGTTATATTTTGATTTTTAAAAATCATGTAAGTGCCAAAAATGTTATTTATCTTTAAAAATCAGTTTAATTCACCAAATGAACTCAAAATGCTTTGCAATTTTTATGGTGAGTTCTCTGGATCCTAAAAAATAGTGGAGATAAAAAATCAAATCATTTTGTTGTTTGTATTTTTATAAATTAATTATCTTAGTGATTTAGGGTTTGTAAAGATTATGTGTATTTTGAATGACTTGGCACATGAAAAATTTTCCTAAAGGTTTTTTTGTCAACATAAACCTTCCAAAATTTTCTTGGATTTTTCTAAGCTACATACTAGTTTGCATAATTATTTTAATCAAATAATGCACATAAACTTGAAAAATATGATTCTTTGTCTAAGGACCTCCTCTGACTTTAGAAAAATCAAGGAATGTTCCCTAAGACAGAGGCAACAACATGCTAAAATTTCAAGCCATTGTGTGATTAGTACATGCATGGAAAATCAAAACGTCCAAATCAGTATTTAATTAATTAAAAATAAAATATGCATCAAATGGACTCCAAATTCTTTCCACATTGTTCTCCTCGGTTCACTGAGCAAGAGGGTATTTTTATTTTATTTTAGCGATTTTCTACACCAAGATATAAATTTTGAAAGTTAGGGATCATTTTTTTGATTTTTTCAAATCCTTATTTATCTATTTAAACGCGCGGTGTCACATCAAGCTACAACAGCTCTGAAGCTCCACGTGGCACGCTTCCATTTGACTCTTCCGTCCACCTCAACGCTGACTCAGCCCGCGATTTATGTTCCGTAGCGCGGTCCAGCTTGATCTCAACCCTCCATCCGGTACACACCCGATCAAACGGCGCTCCATCATCGTCCCCAATAGATTAGCCCAAGAACCATCCATCTTCTAGCCTTAAGATGTCTCTCATTTCTTAACCAAATTGGATGAAATTTTTTTCCAAATGCTCATTTAGATTTGAGGAACTTATCCATACGGTTATGATGTCATCAAATTAGCTCTAAGCAAATATAGAATCAAAAGAGGCTCAAGAGAGGGAGAGAATTTGTACATTTGTTCTGAGAAGTGAAGCTTTAATCACAGAGTCTTTGCACGTTCATTGTGATCCAAGGAGCCTAGGGATTGAGTCTTTGGTCTTGGTGAAAGGCCTAGGTATGATTTCGATCATGACCGGATTTGGGTATTGTTCTAGAGCTATGGTAGAGGCTCTGTAAGAGGGGAATTTGATGGGGCTTAAGCATCTTTTACTGTTGTGAAGGTGTGGGTGAAGATAATTTGAGTTTGGTAGACTGTGGAAGTGTATTGGGCCCTGTCCCGATTTTTGGCAAGATTTCGAGCTCAAAATTGAACTCCATGAGTGGAAATTTGCGAGGAAAAACAGTTGGAATGCACTGAAGGGATCTTAGGGAAGCTCTGTGGTCAGTTTAGGGAGGTCTCTTTAAGAAATTTTCATTATCCTTTCCATGGTTGTGGGAGGTGCTTTTTATAAAAATGGCTAAATGGTGGTTGTCATGGCCAATTAGGGGGTGCATTGTGATGCTTAGGTGGAAGGCAGATGAGCTTTACAATTTAATTTGGTTGAGCTTGCCTCTAGGTTTGATTTGGGTGAAGTTCCATGGGGGTGTCTCTCAATTTTGAGCTTCTCCGGTGACTAGGCCGGTCGGCCATGGTAGGGGGAGGTGGTTAGATGCTCAGGGCATCCAGAGGAATCTGTCAAAGCAATTTAATGTAATGGGGTTTAGTTTTGGTAAGGGTATCTTAAGCATGTGTATTTTTGGAAATAAGATCCCTTAATTTGGGGGACTTTTGGTCCATGGCTCATCTAGCTTGGGGTAGATGGGTTTTGGCTTAGTCTTAGGGTCTAATCAATGGCTGAGGTGGAGGCCATCTTTAATGCATAGATTCAATGTGGGTTGAAGTGAACAAAGCTTAGGTTTGGGCTAGTTTAGCCATGTCAATTGACCCAACTTATTTTTCAGAATTGTGTAGATGATTGTTATGAAGATTTTTGGTGGAGAATTGAAGTGATTTTGAGTTCAATTGGTAGGTCAATTTGAGGGATTTTTGAAATTTAGCAATTTGGGCCTATTAGGCTAGACATGGGTCTAAATTGAGCTAGCCTTGGAATAAGTCCAAATTGAATGATTCAAATGATTAAGGGAGATGTTTTGAAGATTTTTCATGAAGGGATGGAGTGGAAATTTTAGGGTTAAGGCCCTCAATTTGTGGTTTGGAGACATGGCCGATTTGGAGTAAATTTGGGGCTTTTTGGACTTAAATTTAAATCAAATGAAATTGAGGCCTCATCAAGGCCAATTGAAGGTCAAGTTTGATGTATAGGGATGTTATGAAGGTTTTTAAACACAAATTGTGGCAAATGGAGTAGGCCATGGGTTCAATTGGTGGAACCAAAATCACAAGGCCAAAATTGGGTTTTTGGTTTAGCTCAAAATTGGGTTGAAATCATGGATCAATTGAGCTTAGATTTGGTCTAGATTTATCACATCAAGGGTGAATTTGAGTTTAGAATTAAAATTGGGGTAAATTGAGACCAATTTGATAAACATTTGGAGTGATTTGGGGAAAATATGGGCCTTTAAAGGGCAATTTGGCGGTTTTGATCAAAGATGGTGAAATTGGCCAAACAGGGTCATGTGACAGTTGAGAAAAATGAAATTGGGAATATTTAGGAGGTTTTGAGAATTTTTTGGTTTTTTGGAAGTTTTGGAATTTGGGGTAAGGAGGGGTATTTTGGTAATTTGGCCAATTTTGGTGATTTTGGGTAGTTTGGGTGTTTTCAGGTTGTTTTGAAAATGACTTCTGAACCAATTTAGGTATTTTGGGTAGACTTGAAAATTTTGGCCAAATTTGGGGTCCCAAGGGTATCTAGGTAATTTAGGGGAAGTTTAGGGGCACAAGGCTAGGTTGGGTATCTTAGTAGAGTTGGAGTGCCAACCACCATCAATAAGTCATGGACCAATGGAAACCCCATTTTGGGTTCTATGTAGGGTCTTAGCTAAACCCTAGCATAGGGCTAATGGATTTACGGGACCACCAACATGAGTCTCCCAAAAGTATCAAGGGACCAAAGCCTAGAAGTTCTAAGTTTAGGGTAGTGAGTGATTATGAGTGTAGGTGATGGCAAGTGAGTGCTTTAGCCCAAGACCAACACTCTGGGTCAACCCTAAGGTCCAGCAGTCCTAAGGGTGACTCATCTTGAGTTCTCCCATAGTGACCCCACCTACTAAGTGCTAGAGGTTAGAACCAATATGAGGAACTTCAAGTTGAGTAGAGAAGAGTTTTGAATTTCTAATGGTGAGGGCTCCTTATCTAGTTTTCTAAGAATAGTCAATAAGAAGTTCTATAGCTAGACCTTAGGCTACTAAAGTGAAAAAACTAAATCTCAACCAAAAGTGAGGTCAACAATTGACCCCCAATAGGTGTGGTGTGCTGGGCAAACACACCGCGCATGTTGGCATTGACCAACAAGATCAAAAAAACCAATAGAAATTCTTAAGTCAACAGACCTGGAAGTATTTGTGGGGTTGTGTGTGCTATTTGTTTCCACTGAAAAAATTAGCGGGTGCATAATTGATCAAGTCAAGAAGTAAGGACTCTCATTGAGGATTGGAGAGTAAATTTTGAGTAAAAACTTTTAGAGATTTCCAAAGCATGGGAATCAGTATGTAAGTGTTGACCCCGAGGTGGGAATTGAAATTTAGGTATCAATTCCAAAAAAGAAAGGGAGAGTCGGAATTTAGGTACCGACCTCAAAAGGTGAGAATCAGAATTTAGGTACTGATCCAAAAATGAGAATTGAAATTTAGGTATCAATCCTCAGGAAGAGAGTCAAAATTTAGGTATCGACCTTGAATATAGCGAATCAGAATTTATATACTAATTTGAAGATGTGAGAATTGAAATATATGGATAGTTCTCAAAAGAGATTGTCAGAATTTAGGTACTGACCTCGAATATGGTGAATCAGAAACATAAGACTGATTCGAATATGTGAGAATTGAAATATAGGGACAATTATCAGAAGGGAGTGTTGGAATTTATGTACCAACCTCGAATATGGTGAATCAGAAACATAGGACGGATTCAAATATGTGAGAATTGAAATATAGGGACAATTCTCAAAAGAGATTGTCGGAATTTAGGTACCAACCTCAAATATGGTGAATCAGAAACATAGGACTGATTTGAATATGTGAGAATTGAAATATATGGACAATTCTCAGAAGAGAGTCTCAAAATTTAGGTACCGACCTCAAATATAGTGAATCAAAATTTAGGTACTAATTCAAAGATGTGAGAATTGAAATATAGAGACAATTCTCTAAAGAGAGTGTCAGAATTTAGGTACCGACCTCGAATATAGTGTATCAGAATTTAGGTACTGATTCGAAGATGTGAGAATCAAAATATAGGGACAATTTTCAAAAGAGAGTGCGGAATTTAGGTACCAACCTTGAATATGGTGAATCAGAAACATAGGACTGATTCGAATATGTGAGAATTGAAATAAAGGGACAATTCTCAGAAGAGAGTGTCGGAATTTAGGTACCGACCTTGAATATGGTGAATCAGAAACATAGGACAGATTTGATTATGTGAGAATTGAAATATAGGGACAACTCTCAAAAGAGAGTGTCGGAATGTAGGTACCGACCTCGAATATGGTGAATTAGAAACATAGGACTGATTCGAATATGTGAGAATTGAAATATAGGGATAATTCTCAAAAAAGAGTGTCAAAATTTAGATACCGACCTCGAATATAGTGAATCAGAATTTAGGTACTGATTTGAAGATGTTAGAATCGAAATATAGGGACAATTCTCAGAAGAGAGTGTCGAAATTTAGGTACAGACCTCGAATATGGTGAATCAGAAACATAGGACTGATTCAAATATGTGAGAATTGAAATATAGGGACAATTATCAAAAGAGAATTTATTGTGTTGAATTTGCAGAAATGTGTTATGTGAAAAGGTTGATTTTGTTGACAAAGATTTGTAGAGTTTTGTGGGGCTTTGTGCAGAAAACGAAATTCCGCGAGGATATGAAGAAAGTTAATGCAGATAAAGATGGTTGTGATGCACGCACAAAGAGTATGAAACTCCGAGAACGAGAGAATCCACTCAACAGATTCATTTTCTTTTCTTGTTGTTTTTATCTCATTTAATTTTTCAAAATATGTCCTTAAAATTTTAATTTTAGTTGGTTGATTTTCAAAAGAAATTTTTTTTGTTGTTATTTATAAAAAAAAATTATTTAAATTTATCTATTGTTAAAGGTTTGTTGTTTCATTCTTTGTTCGTTGAAATTCTGAACCAACGTGTGGTTCGTGGCTTCCATCCATTGCACAAAAAGACAAGTGACAAAAAGGCATATTTCTGAGAGAAATTTTCATTATTCTGCTTTATTAAAGATGTCATAGATAAAACATAGGCTAACGCCTAAAAAGGTACAATATATAGTCCATGTTTAAGTACATCGAGATCATCTCATGCCATAAATACATTGTAGGCTGAATATATCAGATACATATCATGTTGCTATAAAAAAAGGAAAGTGAACCCTCTGATCCTTTGTATCAGGTGCGACGAGCTCCTGATCGAGCAGACCTTCTAAGCCATGTTCCAGGACAAGAGTTCCCTTCACATGTACTTAAAGGTACAACCCTCTCATAGCTCATACAACAGTAGCTCTTCCAGTTCCTGGTCTGGCTGGAATCTATATGGTATTTTGTTGTCGTCCATCACACGAAAGGTCATGGACACCCTATGGTGTCGTACCCGTGGAATGCAATGTTTGGTGACATCTGCACCGTTGCCTTTAAAAACAAGCACTGAGCCAACTGGTAGGGGAGTCTCCACAGAGCCTTCGAACTCACCAGGGCCGACAATATCAATTTCTTTCCAAAATAAGATGGTACTTTTACTTATGAATGAGACCATACAAAAAGGCCTCACAAAGTCATGGTGATCGATGTGTGGAGGAATGCAATCACCCTCGTTGTAGATATTGATTATACAACTATTTGGAATGCAGGTAGCAAGCAGAATACTCATTTTGACCATTTTTTTGATCATCCACTTTATCATTGGTGATAGTGGATCTACTTGATCGTGTCTGAGGATCCCAGGCGGATTCCCCTGTCTGTCATTTGTGAAGTTGTAGCAGCAGCCACACTGGATATTAATCCTCCTTTTTCCTCGCATCCATTTCCTCAGCTCAGAATAGGTCCTTTCCATAAGTAAACCTGCTCGACCTCCGTCCCTTAGGTCAAAAATGCAGTCAAGAATACTTTGTTCATCAGTCTCTGAGAAGACTCAGGTATACAGTTCTAATCCCTCCAGTATGTTGATGAATTTTCCCTAGACTTCTTCGTAAAATTCAAATTCTCTTTTATTTACTTTGCTTATTTTGTAGTACTCCATCGTGCTAGGAATCGGTAGCTGTCGCGGGCATTCCTCCCTCTGAACATCGGTAGGAACCCAAGCTAGTGCTGGCTGATCTGGAACATGATACTCGGCATCTAACGAGATGTACGACCTGAGCTCCATGGCATATAATGATCTATCCCTAGTGGGACATATGGCTCATCCATCATAAAATCTGAAGTCTGAGACTCATCGGTGATGGAGGTATACTCTTCCAATGTACTAAAGCATTGTAAATGTAGAACATTGCAATCCAGCCATTTTACAAACACCCCTGTGGCTGATGTCCCTGTAGGTATTTCAACGTTGCATGTCAGGCAACCCTTGTATAAAACATCTGAAGCTGAAGGTGTATCTAGATCTGTGACGAACCCTGATTCTTCATTTGTGGTGGTTAGATTGGTAGAAGTTTCTTCATGTCTGGATCATAAATATGCCCCTCAGGAATAGGGTTGAGTAAATTGTTCATCTCTCTTTGACATCTGCGTTCTTCTCGAAGAAAAGCCCTCTGCTTCTTGCGGCTTGCATTCCTACGCTGCATCCTGCGAAGAAAAGCACCTGACAGTCGTTTGTTATTAGCGGCTACTAAGCCTCCAGCTAGTGTAGCTACCATGGAGGGTAGACGGTTGGGCCCTTCCATCGAATCTTGCTCTATTATCACGTTCTTGCCTTTATGTGATGCATTATCTTTGTTTGTCACCTCTCAGCAGTGAAGGAAAACCCTCTTTCTCTCTGCAGCTGACTACATTCATGAAAGGACCTTCGTAGTCCATGTCAACCTGGTTAAAATCCATGTTGAAGTCTATGGTACCACCTTGCAGCGCCATCTCCTCATTTAGTATGAGGCTCCAGCCATCTTTGAAAGCAAAGATCAGCCTCTGTCCCGACATTTTTTTGCAGACGACAGGAAAAACATCAGTGGGCCAAAACTTGGCATGAACAAGCACAAAAAAAGTATTTATTAAAGTGAATTTTAGCTTATTTTAGTGAAATGAGTTGTTTATTTTTGTATGAATTTTGTTTAAATTTTTGTGAAACATTATACTCAAAAGTGGAAAGGAGAAATTTTGAAATTTTAAAAATGTTTCTCAAAATTTTCATTATATTGAGGTTAATTACAAAATTTGGACCCAATCATAGACATTTGGCCACATAGATAACCCCAAAACAATCAAAGTTTCAAATTTTCAAAGCAAGTGAAGGAAAGTGGCATCAGGTTGCATAATAGGTTTTTAGATATCTTCCATTTATTGGTAACATGGGTCTTTCGCCTTGGAAGTCCACTAACTGGTAGGTTCCTCCTGTGTAGACCTTTCAACTACAAATGGTGCCTCCCAAGTTGGCTTGAATTTTCTACCTATTTTACGGCGTGCAAGAATAAGCCTTTTGAGCACAAGTACAAGGTCACCAACTTTGAATGTCCTTGGGCGGACTAATTTGTCATGGGCTTCTCCATCTTTTCTTGGTAAAGCTCCAAATGTTGTTGTGCTTCTAGTCATTTTACCTCAAGATTTTCTAGTTCTTCAAGTATGAGATTTGCGCTTTCTCCCGTTGTGAGTTGGTTGGCAGTAGCAACTCTAAGAGACGGTGTCTAGATTTCTAGCGGTAGCACGGGCTCGGACCCGTACACGAGCATATAGCGTGTACATTGAGTGAGAGTCCTGAATGTCATCTGGTAGGCCCACAAGCCTTTTAATAGTTTGTTGTGGCAATCCCTTTTATTTTTGTTGAGTGTTTTCTTTAAAACGGTGCCAATGTTTTGTTGAAGAATTCGGCTAGACCATTTTCTCTGGGATAGTAAATTGTAAAGTATCTTCAATCTATCCCATGTCTTTTGACAAAATTACTGATCTTTATGCTTTGGAAAGATGTCCCATTGTCGGAAATTATGCTTCGCGGTACTCCAAAATGGTAGACAATTTGGCTTTTGAAAAATTGAATGATGTGTTGTGCCGTAACCTCACGTAACGGTACTGCCTCTGCCCATTTGGAGAAGTAATCTGTAGCAAGAAGTATAAATCTGTGTCCTTTGGAAGATGGAGGGTCTGTTAGACCTATTATGTCCTTGCCCCAACACTCAAATGGCCACGAGGCAACAGTTGGGTGTAGCACATTCGGAGGCTGGTGTAAGACCACTCCATGCACTTGGCATTGGTGACATTTTCTAGTTGTATCCATACAGTCAGACATCATTGCTGGTCAATAATACCCGAGTCTTTTGATTTTCATTTTTATTTTCGGCCCTGACTGGTGAGCGCCACACAATCCAACATGTACCTCTTTGACAATATTTTGTGCTTAGGCTCTGCTCAAACACCGTAGCCACATCTGGTCGAATGATCTTCTGTAGAGAATGTTTCCCATCAGGGTGTAAGACATGGCCCTCCTTGTGATGTGGTGTGCTTCAGACTTGTCTTCTGGCAGCTTTCCAGTATGCAAATATTCTATTATTGGCTTGTGCCGATCTTCATTGATGTTTGTAACCGTATTTATTATTTCTTATTTTCCAAGCTTGTGCAGAGTTTTGAGATCGATTACATCAGAAATCCATTCCAAGTGCTTCATCATGTACTGATGGTATTCTGCTAATATTGGTTTCAAAATTTTGTATTGTCCGGCGACTTGCTGGATGACGAGTTGGGAGTCGCCATAGATGGCAATGTTCGTTATATTCATTGTGATTGCCATTCTCAATCTGGTGATTAAAGCTTCATATTCTGCTTCATTTTTGGCGCATGGCTCTATCAGGTGGTATGAGAACCTTAATATACCCTTGTCTGGTGTGATAAAGATCAAACTGATCCCTGCTTTGCCTGGTATAACTGTGTCTGATCCTTTGTCTTTTCTGGCTGACGAAGCACCGTTGAAGTACATGTTCTAGCATTGCACACTGGAAAATTCTATTTGTAATTTTTATTCATCTAGAAACTCATCGTTGAGAGAGGACCCAGTTGACAGTGGGTGTGCAGCGAGAAATTCTGCTAGTATTTATCCCTTGATAGCATGGAGGGGAACAAAATTTATATCAAATTGCAATATGATCATTGATCATCTTGCTAAACATCCGGACAGTGTTGGTCGGGTCATCAGATATTACAATGGATTAACTTTTTAGATTAGGTTAATTTTATGAGAAAGCATGTAATGTATGTCAGACAATGCTTCTCAATATGTGGATACCTTATCTCTGTCAGTATTAGGTGACGACTCAAGTAGTAGAGTGCATTTTCTTTACCCTCATCATTGACTTAGGCTAAGAGGGCTCCAAGAGAATCATCTAAGGCCGCGATATAAAGTATTAACAGTTTAACTAGGATAGGGGCCACCAATACAGGAGGTGTCATTAAATATTATTTAACGTACTCAAAAGCTTGGTGGCATTTTTCTTCCCAAATAAATTTGGTGTCATTTTTAATTAATGCCGAGAAAGGCTAACACCTACCTGAGAGATTAGAAATAAAGCGCCTCAGATATGCCAACTTCCCCTGAAAGGACCGTAGTTGTTTCAAGGCATTAGGAGGAGGAATTTCCAAGATAGCTTTAATTTTATCCGAGTCAATCTCAATTCCCCGATGACGGACAACGAATCCCAGAAATTTCCTGGAATTAATGCTGAAGGCGCACTTTAAGGGATTCATTTTAAGGTCATATTGTCGTAACCGTTCTAACACGATCCTCAAATCGTACAAACGGTCTATTTTTTGTTTACTTTTGATGAAAAAATCATCCACGTAGCATTCTACTTGGTTGTGAATGAGGTCGTCAAAAATCTTCGTCATTGCACGCTGATATGTTGCTCCGGCATTCTTTAGGCAGAACGACATCACTGTGTAGCAAAAAATTCCAATCGGTTTTCTGAGGCTGTAAGTGTTGCATCCTCGGGAGTCATTTTGATTTAGTTATATCCCGACAATTCATCCATGAAGGAGAAAATTTCATGTGTTGAAGCAATATCCACCATCAACTCTAGTATGGGTAATGGAAATTCGTCTTTTGGATATGCCTTGTTTAAATCTCTGAAGTCGACACAAGCACAGATCTGTCCATTTTTATTCTTAATAGGTACGATGTTGGCTAACCACGTGGGGTATTGTTCTTCTTTCACAAAGTTGACGTCTATTAATTTCTTCACCTTGGCGATGACTTGTTGTTCTATTTCAAGGAGCATTCTCCTGGGAGCTTGTTTTACTAGGGTTATATTTTTATCTACCCCGAGTTTATGGACTGCAATTTCTGCGGATAGTCCGACATTTCAACCTAGCTCCATGTGAATCAATCTTTGAATTCTATTAATAGTTTGATCAATTTTGATGATTCTTCATCATTGAGTAGAGAACTTATAAATGTAGGTCGGGGTTGTTCTTCAGTCCTGAGGTTAATCTCTTTCAATTCATCGACAGTGGATTTAATTTCTTCCTCAAATTTTGGGGGAGCATCTTCTATTGGTTGATCAGTAGACTCTGGCGGAGCATCTTCTATTGGTTGATCAGCAGAGTCATTCTCTATATCGAGACAATCCTCTTCTGACTCACTAGTAACAACCATGCAAAATTTGGAGTCATTCTTTACATCAAGGCAATCCTCCTCTGACTCACCAGTAACAACCATGCAAAATTCAGAAACATCGACCGGTTCGACTGTACCAAATACGAGACCCTCTTTTGAATTTGGAGTTCGGCTTTTACCATTCCATAATTTTTCAAAAAGTTGAAATTTATCTTTTGGCATTTGTTTTGGTAAGTGTCCTTATTGAATTAACTTTTGAACATAAGGCGAGAAGTAACCAAAAGGCAATTCCATTAATTCATTAGGATCATCATCCAAATTTACATGTTTTCCAAGCTTAGTAGAGGTAGAAGCACGATAAAATTTAATCAGCTTTGAACCAACACTACGAACTTCCTTGACCTCTAAACTCTTAACTTTTTGAGGGAGAATTGGAGTAAGGGTCATAGCATTCACATAATGGTTTATCTGATCATACATTGTTTCATATTCATTCTTTTATGTATCTTCTAAGGATATCTCATACTGGGTTTCTTCTATCTTGTCATCATTATCTCATCTTCAAAACTATCTTCATCACCAACGTTGATGGTTGGCCTAGTCCGTTCAACAATTAAAATTATTCTTCCTCGTTCACGTCCCCGGTCTCGACCTCAGGTGCGCAAACTAAAAGAACCTTCACCAACTCGTTGTAAGGGAGTGGTGGAAGATCGCTGAAGCGGAGTTGAATGACCTCCTCTTCTTAATTCTTCTGAATCTTCATCTTTGTTTGTGATAAGTTCACAAGAGAAGACAGTCTTCTTTGGAGGCATGTAGTAGGCAGCATCTTCATGGATACCAACTTCATGTATTGAAAATGGTTGTAGGTCTCCTTTGATGCAATTTTCTTGACCATATTTGCGGTATTTGATGCACGATGTAGAGATGATTCTCCCTTGATGCAATTCTCTTGACCATCTTTGCGGTATTTGATGCACTGGTGTAGGGATGATGGAACCATATTGTGCTCATGAATCCATGGTCGACCCAAATAGAGCATTAAAAGAGGTCTCGGCGTCGATGATATGAAATTTAGCAGTTGTCACGAGTTCTCCAACCTTCATAAGTAATGTAATTGATCCGAGGGCTCTTTCTCACTTTTGGGTGAATCCTCTTAACATCATTTTATTGTCATAAGCTCTTGAGCTTCAATATCCAAATAGGCCAATGTTCGTAGGATCATCAAGTTAAGAGAGGCTCTAGGATTTAGTAAGACTCTGGACAACACAAATATGCCAATGTTGATGGAGATGTAGAGTGGACCATTATGGTCGGCAGTACCGAGCAGCAAGTCTTCATCTGAGAAGGTTACCCTGAGTTGTTTTTCAACAAACAAACTTCATCTGAGGATGTGCTGGCCAACTGAGCTAAGAAAATTTTTAGGTCAAGCAAAGCTATAACTAGAGACTATCTCATCTCCTTTGACAGGATTAGAGGGTTGTAGATGCTTAATCGGGCTGGCAACTTCCTAAGATGAGCTAGCACGTTGTAGTCTACTTTATATAATCTTTTCATTTTATCTTGATTATGTGGTTCTTCCACTGGTGGAGGTGGAGGTATCTCTTCTCGGGTCATTATCTGCTTTCCTTTGTCTGTTGGAGCTATTCTTGGTGGTAACACTTTTCTACTTCTTAAGTTAACTTCTGTGATTTCTTCTTCTTGAGATATCATTGTTGAATCTTTCGGTGTCTCTTCCTCTTCATCGGAAAGATCTAAGTTGATTGTAAGCGGTGTACTGTGATGCTCAAGAAATAGCTCCTCATTATCGGTGCCATTGTAAACGGTATCATTGATGTCTTCTTTGGACTTGACAATGAGTTCATCGGGCTTGAGTACAATTTAAGGATCATTTTGGAGATTGAGATTGAAGCTAGATTGGTCATAATCAGTTAAGTTATCACCAGAAATAGTTAAAATGTAGTTGAAATGATAATCATTATATTCATAAGACCGCAGAGGGACAAAACGATAATCATACAAAGTCAAGGGTTTGAGGATTTTCTTCTCTGAATCTGAGATAACTAATCTAGTAGAGGCAGCCCCTATCCTACCCCCCATGCTATCAATCTTTGTAGTGACGTTTTTCTTCTTCTTTTTTGTCCTTGATGACAACGGCTCTCCTGACAAAACCTTCATCTCGGGTTTGGTATGCTGGGGACTCTGAATATAGGCTTGTTTTGATGCAGACTGGATCTTGTTCAATAATTTCTTGGATGATCTGCTCCAGATCTCATTCCGTTCTTCTTCGGTATTTGTAGAAGTTTGTTTCGATGAATCCTGTATTTGATTGAGGACCCTCTTGAGTTCATCCCAAGTTGTATCCATCCATCTGTTCTAGTATACGGATCAATTGGGCAGATTGGCTCGGCCAAAATCATATTTATGGAACCATTTTCAGGTTCTTTTAAATATTCTTTCGGAATTATTATGTTCTCTTCTTTAAGGTTCCTCTTGAGCCAGTCTTTAAAGACGAAGCATTTTTCTATAGTGTACCCAAGCAACCGGTGGTATGGGCAATGATTTGGTTCATTCTTCTTATCCACCTCTTCGGACTTCTTCAGATCTGATAGTCTGAACTCCGGCCTCTTCATGAGACTTCTGAATATTTTAGGTATAGCTTCATATCTGAAAGAATACACCATTTTGCGTCGTCCTGACAGGGACATTTTCTTATCCCCTGTTTGAGGTGATCCCTCTTGAGGTGATCGCTGGTTAAATTGACTACTCTGTTTTTTAGCATATTGTGACGAAGACTGGTGAGGCTCTTCTGCATATATCTTCATCGGCTGCTTTCTTTTGTCAATGGTTACTACTACTCCTGATTTCTTTTCAAACACTCTGGTCACCTTAGCCTTTTTTTGTGGCTCCAGGTGCTTAATTTCTTCTTGAATACTGTTGGCTTTACTGAGTAGCTTCTCAAAGGATTTGATGGCGAGTCCCTTTAGCATGAAAGCTACTGACCCATGAATGCGCTTGAGTAGAATTTAATCGCATGATGTTCTTGTAGCTGAGGTTCACATTTCATGCTAAGGTTTCTCCACCTCAATATATAGACCACCAAAGTTTCGCTAGGCTTTTGTTTTTCCATCATGAGCTCTCCAATAGACACATGGTGTTGTGCCCTGGCAAATCTTTTCACAAATAGTTGTTCCAACTCGGAAATTGTTTTAACTGACCCGTTAGGCAAGTCAGCATACCAGTCAAAAGCAATTCCTGACAAGCTGCTGACGAACCATTGGAAGAGTAGAGCTTTATTATTTATCTTGTTGCCACAACTGGCTCGGAAATGTGCTACATTTTTTTTGGGATTCCCAGTCCCATCAAATATCTTGAAGTTTGGGGCCACAAAACCCTTGGGGAAAGACACAACAACGAATTCCTCCAGGTAAGGTCTACCCCTTAGAACCAATGCACAACCCTTAGATTGGGTTAAAGCGTCCTGCACTTGTTCAACCATTTGCTTGAATTTCTTTTCTGGTATAGCACTGTCGGTGTTATTTCGGGTTGGTTTGTGGGGTTGCCCGCAAGAAGCTGTCGGTCACTGGAATCGAAATCTCGTCGCCCGCTTCGGAAGGACGTTGAAGTATGAAATCAAACTGACCCTGGAATCGAAATCCCATCGCCCGCTTCGGAAGGACGTTGAAGTATGAAATCAAACTGACCCCATAATTTTCATAGTCGAAAGAGTATTGTACCTCAAATCCTGTATCTATCCCGAAGGATAAACACAAGACTTGAGGATGAG